>JALPQI010009192.1:0-41282 GCA_025490895.1 Thaumatotibia leucotreta
GTGGGCTTCCTATAGACAGTGTGCGCCAAAGAACCATCATCTCGACCTATCACCTTTACGTCCAGAAAAGGCAAACTGCGCTCCGATTCCAATTCATATGTGAATTTGACTTTAGTATGAATGGAATTGAGATACTGGAGTAATTGCTCAACTTCATGCTTGCCACCTCTCATAACGCAAAAGACATCATCGACATACCGTTTCCATAATTTCACTGCCCATGGTTGCAGATCTATGCTGGCCTCGAAATGCTCCATCCAGATATTTGCTAAAACCGGTGCCACAGGGCTACCCATAGCAACTCCGTCGATCTGGAGATAATGCCCCCCTCGATATAAAAAGTAGCTCCCTTCTAAACAATTCCGGAGCAAAACCATGACAGAACTCACTATCCCATTGTCAGCAAGCCTCTTCCGAACTACTTCTAGACACTCTTTAACCGGAACATTGGTGAAAAGTGACTCAACATCGAAACTCACCATTAAGTCTCCTGGTTCCAACGTTATGTCCTTAAGAATGTCTATGAAGTGACGGGAATCCTTCACGAAAGACGACGTGTTTCCCACAAGCGGCTGCAACACCGATGCAACATGCTTTGCCAGATCATAAGTAGGTGAGGCGATTTGACTTACAGATGTTGCAAGGCGACCAGCATTTTTGCCTTATGTCAGGGGTGTAACGGACAAAATAGGTACGCTTTTGAATAAGTATTCCATACCAACCGTGTACATGCCGTTATCAAAGGTGGCAGGTCATCTAAGGTCGCCTCAGGATGTTTTACCTTATCACACACCGGGCGTTTATAAGATCGATTGTAGCTGTGGTAGTTCCTATATTGGGGAAACCAAACGCACCATAGCGGAAAGGGTCAAGGAACATATCACGGCTGTTAAAAAGCGTCAAACGAATAAGTCTGCTGTGGCCGAACATTTGTTGGAGTCCGGACCTAACCACTGGATTGAGCTCCATAACCCGAAAGTCCTCTCAACCGAGCGTATACATCATAGCCGAAAAGTACGTGAAGCTATTGAAATTAAGAAACATCGGAATTTTAATCAAAATGAGGGGCAAGGAATCTCGTCCGCGTGGAATCCCGTGATTTACAAATGTAAGCGTGGTGAAACATCCATTTTTAAGCCATTGGATGTTGTGAGTGTTGTGTGTAGGCCTAGTGACAACCCTAGCCTAGAAGTGAATAATCAAGATCAAGTGCGGGTAGTTCGAAAAACCTGCGCAGCTCGAAGGTGTTGATACATTCTCTCGCCAGTCTGCCTGCGACCACGGGTGTAACGTCATGCCCGAAACGTCAGGATATAATTAAACGTAAGTTTACGCGATTAAGACCCGTTTGTCTGTAAAATATGAGTGATAATCGTGAAAGTTTAAATCAATATATTGTAAACCGGTACGGGCCGGAATTAGCAATTAAACTTAAACATCTGGGATGGTTGCGGAAAAAACGAGTGCGCGTATTGACATCGTTGTCATTTTTAATTAAGTGTCGCGATTCGAACGTCCTACCTACGTGTGTACGACTAAAGCCGCGTAAGGATATACCGTTTTCCGCGAACATTCTAAGTGCTGCAAGTATCCGCCTATTAAAACAGCAAATAAGAAATCATTTCGCGGACTTGGACAGAGTGCAGTGCGAGTTATACGGGTTGCATAGTGCGTGTAGTGCAGTGTTATCATGTAGTGATTTTGATGTGTGGGATCGGATTACCTTCGAACAAGCGGAACGTATTTTTTATTATAGAAGTGAGGTACATGATAGAAAATACGAAAAGTTGCTGTATCGATATGGAAATAACGAGACTGCGGGTGGAAATCGCCGTGATAAAGTCACCTCCACGGTGATTAATTTATCGACCACTGTCATTGAAAAAGCGACCGTCAGTATACTAGAAAAAGGGTTGAATTTCGCTTTGACACCCAAGCGGATTCCATATGAGACCGCGATCTGTAGTGTTGAGGAGGCAATAATGCGTAACAGGGTTCCGTCTAGCGATGCCGAGGTTCTTAGACAGGATGTTGCGGTTATTTTGCGAAAGGCTACACTACCGAAGAGTAATGTTACTGCAGATGAGCGATCAGCCCTGAGGAATTTGAAAGCGAATGAGAATATACTGGTTCTGAAGGCTGACAAAGGGAACGCCACTGTGGTCATGGACTCAATAGACTATGACGCTAAGATTCGGATTTTATTGAGTGACACTAGCGTCTATAAGTCTGTCTCATATGATCCCACTGCCAGAGTTACGCGTCGGATTAGGGCTGTCATCAGGGACCATGAGGTGTTATTTCAGGAAGACGTTTTTAACCGCTTGTACAAGCCTAAAACAGTGCAACCACCGAAATTGTACGGGTTACCGAAAGTACACAAACCAAACGTGCCTTTGCGACCAATTGTAAGTCAAATCGCCTCACCTACTTATGATCTGGCAAAGCATGTTGCATCGGTGTTGCAGCCGCTTGTGGGAAACACGTCGTCTTTCGTGAAGGATTCCCGTCACTTCATAGACATTCTTAAGGACATAACGTTGGAACCAGGAGACTTAATGGTGAGTTTCGATGTTGAGTCACTTTTCACCAATGTTCCGGTTAAAGAGTGTCTAGAAGTAGTTCGGAAGAGGCTTGCTGACAATGGGATAGTGAGTTCTGTCATGGTTTTGCTCCGGAATTGTTTAGAAGGGAGCTACTTTTTATATCGAGGGGGGCATTATCTCCAGATCGACGGAGTTGCTATGGGTAGCCCTGTGGCACCGGTTTTAGCAAATATCTGGATGGAGCATTTCGAGGCCAGCATAGATCTGCAACCATGGGCAGTGAAATTATGGAAACGGTATGTCGATGATGTCTTTTGCGTTATGAGAGGTGGCAAGCATGAAGTTGAGCAATTACTCCAGTATCTCAATTCCATTCATACTAAAGTCAAATTCACATATGAATTGGAATCGGAGCGCAGTTTGCCTTTTCTGGACGTAAAGGTGATAGGTCGAGATGATGGTTCTTTGGCGCACACTGTCTATAGGAAGCCCACACACACAGACAGGTATTTGAACGCTCTGTCTCACCACCACCCCCGCCAGCTTCAGTCTGTGGTTAATTCTCTAAAGAACAGAGCACATGACCTTTGTGACCCTGAATTTCTAGAAATTGAGTTATCGCACGTTCAGGAGGTTCTGAAGAGAAATGGCTACATAATGAACAGACGGCAACCCAGACGAACACCGAGGAAGAAACATCCAGATGTTGCAAGGCGACCAGCATTTTTGCCTTATGTCAGGGGTGTAACGGACAAAATAGGTACGCTTTTGAATAAGTATTCCATACCAACCGTGTACATGCCGTTATCAAAGGTGGCAGGTCATCTAAGGTCGCCTAAGGATGTTTTACCTTATCACACACCGGGCGTTTCAGAAGAAAATTTTAACTTAATATAATTACCTATGGAACTCAGTATTTTAAACAACATAAATTTCGGTTGCTGCGAGATGCTCCATTGAAGTAAAATAAAAACCATAGCACCAAATTATTATATAGGTACACCTTCGGGATATCGTTTTTGTCGAAAACAACTTAAATACTAAATCAAAATTCCTCAACGAAAACCCCCCTACCCCTTATACGGACCACACATCATCTGTCTTCGATAACCACACGAACGATATCCATCATAAAGGTTCGCCCGGCAACAGGTCTCCTTTTCCATGTCACTGCGCTGGCACACCACATCACAGGCAGGGACCCTCGACCACCACTCTTGACTGTCAGGGTACCAGCCTTGAGAACCCACGGCGACCAATAGAGAGAGGAGTACCAACATTTTTAAGTGCATGGTTGCCGCTGGCCGCGCAGTTTCTATAACTGGTTGTCAATTTCAAGTTATGGTTGCTCGTTCTTGAGATTTTGGTTGCCGTTTACTTGCTTCAACAATGAATGTAATACTGAAAGTAGTTATGTTTTTGCTATAAGGTTGACGATTGTTTTGTTATGATTTGTACCTATAAACGAAAGTAATTTTATAACAAAGTTACTTAAAGAAAATGTTGAAACAGCTGTAACTCGGTACAAATAAATCTATATTGACTTAAATAAAAGTAACAGAAACCGTGTGTATTTATTTAATATATACCTACATATGTGTTGAATTTCAACAAGTCAAGTGCTAACATGCGTTGTAAAAACGGAAACAATAAATTCTAATTTTCCTTTATCGTTTATGAACATTAAATTAATAAATGTGTTCATAATAAAAGCTTAATTAGCTACCTACCTCTGCACATTAGTTTATACGTAGATAAAGACTAACCCCCTTATTCATAAACGTCTGCTAACTTAACAAGCCGCTAATAATTGTTTGGCCCTTTCGGTCTTAACAATGTGTCCATAAGAGCAAAAGGGACAAACAATACTTAGCGGCTTGTTAAGTTAGTAGACGTTTATGAATAAGGGGGTAATTGTTGAAACTACGAGGATTCCATTATTACTCAAATACTTAACTTATGACTCAATCTCGTGCATTATAGTCTATAAATAGTAATTCAAAATTTTATATTGAAATTAAATGAATTGAATAGACTTAAATTGTTAGTTGGGTGTATTGCGAAAAAATTGTACATCTTTTAAAAGGTCTTGAAAACAAAATTTAACGGCATAATTTTTGTGACATGAAGTTAAATTTTGTGTAACAACTTTTGGCACTGAAAAAGAGGGATGAATTCAAAGTTTCTATCAACTTATATCTGCGACCATATATAACATGGACGTCTAACGCCAGCTCAAAAATAGGTAAAAATAGGTCTACACACAACACTCACGGCCTTTTAAAGCCTTTGGATGTTGTGAGTGTTGTGTATAGGCCTAGTGACAATCCTAGTCTAGAAGTGAATAATCAAGATCAAGTGCGGGTAGTTCGAAAAACCCGCGCAGCTCGAAGGTGTTGATACATTCTCTCGCCAGTCTGCCTGCGACCACGGGTGTAACGTCATGCCCGAAACGTCAGGATATAATTAAACGTAAGTTTACGCGATTAAGACCCTTCTTAGGTCTTTAAAAAGTCTTTAAAATATGAGTGATAAATTGATAATCGTGAAAGTTTAATGGAAATCAATATGTTTTTAATATTTGTTGGTAAATCATTATACATTCGTGCTCCATTTTCAGATTGTGATATACAATAGCCAAATTATGCAAACGTTGATCAGCGTTTTGTTTAACCTCCTACCGGCGATGTTAGCAGAAATATCTGCCAATGAAGTTGATAGGATCATACAAATTCTAGGTAACCAGCTCATGACTTGCCGAGGTACGGACCAATAAAAATAGACGGACTGACGAACGTACAGACGAACTAGTCGACCAATTGAAAATAAAGAAAAATAATTTATTCAGTGCGCTTAAAATACAAACATAAGTACAATACAAACTATAACATACAATTAATTTTTAAAGAGTCACTGAAATAGTTATTTATTATACAAGGGGGCAAAGTTGTTGTTTAACTGTCGTGCCAATATTGAGATCTGAGCTAGCGAAAGATTCCAAAATTGAGCCACGAGCGTAGCGAGTGGTTCAAAACCTGGAATCTTGAGCATTTCGAAGGTCTCAAGACACGAGAGTTGAACAAACTTTGCCGCCAAGTGTAATACAACTTTCTTCCCCACACTATCGCGAGGAAATATGATTACAAATCTCATCCAAATGTAAATTAACTTAAAGAAACCATTTAAAACTCAATGTCGAAACGTATCGTAGAATAGAGTTACTTCTGGAACTTAAATATAGCCAATGTCTTACAAAGTCACTAATGAGAACGACCAATTTTACATGTGAGCTCCGATTGCGCATGTTTACTACGGTCATACAGATCCACTTATACTAGGCAGTAGGGGGCTATAGGAATTAGAGCAATGTCAAATTACTTTATTTACAAGTGTGTAAAAAGCGTTTTTACCCGCTCGTATTAAACGATAAACGAGCGCTTTACGAGCTAGTGAGGGGAAAAGGTTTTTACTCGGCTTTATGTCAAGATACTTGTTAGGTACCTTGACGCTGGTCTTCCGTCTAATTGAACCATATCAAGACAATAATGCAATAAAGAATTTGAATTTGAAAAAATTGTAATAGATTTCTTACACATAAATGTACATTAAATGGGCGTTTTCCAAAAAAATCCCAAAAACTTGATTCTTTCAGATCTGGACATGTTCTAGATGATAAAAAATAATTGCTCGTAATTTTGATTCGTATGAACCTAAACATGTTCATCTCGATCTGGAAAAATCAGGTTTTCGGGTTTTTTTTTTTAAAAGTCCAAATATCCAAACTCATACCAGTTTTCAAAGTCATTTCAACTTATAAACCACAGGCGGACGGACAGACACACAGGCAGATGGGCGGACATGTCATGGAATGTCCTGGAGCGAAGGTCAAGACATTTCTTTTGTAAATTTATCATCATCATCAGGCTATGATAGTCCACTGCTGGACGTAGGCCTCTCCTAATTAACTATGCGTATAGACGCATTAGGAGGAAACTACCCATAATCGCCACGCTGGGCAAGCGTATTGGCGATGGCAGTAATGTGTCCAAAATGATGACACTGCTGCCCATCTTTTATCAAATAATGGTCAGTGACACTTCAATCCCTTACGACACCCGCAGGAGGTGTTGGGGTGGCGACAAATGTATTCTTATTGCCGTCACCACGGCTGTAAATTTATAATTGGATTTATTATTTCCAGAACAAGAGGTTCGAGATGCGTTGCAGGACGCACTGACGTATCTGCGCGTGCGACGGTTCTGCTGCGTGATCCTGCGTACCGTCGAGGTCGACGCAACCACGACAGTTTCCTTCATCTCTCTGCTTACCAACGTCTCCGTCATGATTCAGTTCATGAAGCCACAGCTTGACGCGTAGATGACAATGACAAGGATTGACAAACAATGAGAAACCTTTTCTTAGATGATGACTGTAGTTAATTAATAGTACATTTCCTAACTAGTGTCGGGAAACTTTTTTTCGGCGAGGGTGAAAGTTGGAGCCCGAGTGAAATGAGGGCGACAATCACCCGAGTTAAAAAAGTTTTTGCACGTGTAAGGGACGATTTCTTTCATAACAAGTGCGTCAAAAAGAGAAATTACCGCGCGCGAAGCGTGCGCGAAGTTCGTTTTTGCGCATTAGTTAGGAAAAATAACTTATTTCACATTATGCACGATATAATACACGACGAAGAAATTACTTAGGTACTACTAAAATTGCAGTAACAATATTTTCTTCGGTTACCCGGGTTTGTCCGGTTTGGTTAATATACGCGAGTTTATCCGTTTTCATAGTTTTATTTCTTACAGTAAGAACTTTCATTTAATAAATTGGAAAGAACTTAAAAGTCTAGGTCATTCGGCAGTAGGTATACAAATGTGAACTTTTATGTCTTTCATATAGTGGCGATCGTTTTGACAGTCATATTTTAAAGACAAACGGGTCTTAATCGCGTAAACTTACATTTAATTATATCCTGACGTTTCGGGCATGCATGACGTTACACCCGTGGTCGCAGGCAGACGCAGAGATATAATTAAACGTAAGTTTACGCGATTAAGACCCGTTTGTCTTTAGTTTTATTCATTTGATTATAATTTATAATATATCTTGGGCTGCCTCCTTGATTTCCTTATTCGATATAACCTCTACCTTTTCTTTTTAACCGACTTCAAAAAAAGGAGGAGGTTCTCAATTCGACTGTTTTTTGTTGTTGTTGTACGTAGGTATGTTACCTGATATCTCCGAGAATCGTGAACCGATATTAAAATTTATTTTTGTGATCGAACGTGTATTACCCCGAGATAGTCCCATTGGCACCAAGTTGAAGTCTGGTGATGGAATTTTGGAAAAATCGAGGAATCTCTTAAAATTTTGTAGGTGCATGTATGGTGCTTTTGGTAATTTTCATTCATTTAAAAGAATTTGCATTCAGAATGTAGGATTTGAACCAGAAACCAATGATAGAAACAAACCGGGGATCTTGAAGAAATCGGTACAAGTCGGTTTTTAAAATGTTTAATTTGGTGATTATATCTGCTTCATGTTGTTTGGCTTAAGAGCCCGGTATTCATTTAAAGTGACATTTTATCGATAGTAGTTTATCTATTTCGATTTTCTCAACTCTCGTGCAGTCGCCGTCAGATAAATTGGAACGGTCAGGGTGCTCATAAACATCTAAGCACACCTCTATTGTCGTGGCGTTAGAGTGCGAGTTCAGATATTTTTGACCACCGTGGCAGCTTCAATATTTTTGTTGTCGGTTGTGGTTCAAAATGAACTTTGCACGACCTTACCTATTGCTAAGACTATACAAGTGTGTTAAGATCATTATCCTACCCGCTAAGCAATATCTGCAGCTGACTGTATTATACCGTTATTTTTGTCATTATATTTTGCACGTAGGTATTGCATTCCACGTGAGCCTTGCTCATTGTAATTTTATTTTTATTGCCCAATTTGTATTACATATTAAAATCTCTTCTAGATCCTAGTTCTAATTTTACAAAAGTTCAATATTATAACATTTATAACTGTTAATGAGATCATCTTACCAAGGGATCAATAGTGATAATAAATGATAAATAAATGATAAATGAATAGTGTACCTATTTTCTGTTAATAAGTTGGTATTCGTGATCTTATCGAAATTCATTAAAGTGCATTTTTTTCCACCTCACCCCGGCATAATGACTGATCACCATGGAACTAAAAGTCACAACAAGTTATTTTGAGCTACTTTTTGAACACACATAGAGCGGGCCAGTTGTAGACTTGCCAGGCAATTCGTTCAGTGTCCGAAAACCTCTCGAGGTGGAGTAGACAGGATACAACCAATCTCTGGGTGGAAAGGCAGTGCGAATTGTGGAACACCTCACTTTATGCCCAACATCCTGCTCCAGAGTCGGAATAAACAGGCGCGGATCCCGTAACACATTTTATAGTGGGACCCCTGGTTTACTTAGATTATTACGAGTACATCCAAGGTCGAAGTTATAGAAGCGCGCAAAGTGCAAGAAATATCTATACATCAGTTTATTACTGAAAGATCGTGTTTACCTGCATAACGAAGCGCGGGGCCCGTAGCATATGCTACTTCTGCTGTTAGGTTCCTCCTCTTCTGAAGACTTGACACAAACGAGAATGCAACAGACGTTGCTGAATCCTGGTCAGGCGTAATGTAAATCTAAGCCATCGGCAAAAATAAGTGCCATGCTAAATGTAGATTTAATTACAAATAGTGTGACCATCATTTTCCATTTTATATTTTCCGTTAAACTACTAATGTTTATCAGATTTTTATCTGGATTTTACCAGAATGTTACGGATAACTTAAACATGGCACGTTTTATAACTGTCTGCTATATATTGATTAATACACTAGTGCCAGTCAGCATGTTGTGGGCAACGCCGTCTCAATTCTATTTTTTAAGTTTTATAGACATTTTTCAACACTATTTTCTAATACTAACTTCAATATTTACGCGTGAAGAATATTTCTTGGACTTTTTGTCGGCCATGAGGCGAATCGAAACAACGATGCGTTTACGATACATCGGGGTTGAAACTCTCCTGACAAGATTCCTGAATTTGCTAGTATATTTCAGAATATCATTAATTTTCCTCACTGTTTACTTTTTCTTGTTTGTTAAAACCCCCTTAAGCCTATTGATCCATCTAATCACGGGGTTCTATGTTTGGTACAGCAAAGACATGGCTATGATACCTATTACAATAATGATGGAGATATTTAGACATCGACTGAAATTTCTAAGAATTTTTTCTGAGCAATGGTTACAAAAAGAGCAGTTTCCCAGGCAAAATGCTCGTTCGAAATTGTCGAAGATAAAGAAGATTGTATACGTATACAAAAATCTTTACGATGTAATTGAAGCAAAGTTTCATGTGGTGAAATTTATGGTAAGTCTTGTGAGCGACAACGCGGCTGCCGCGGACTATACTGCTTTAAAGGCTCTGGTGGCTTATAATGGTCCCGTTTTATTAATTCATCGTGCTTCGCATCACTTTCACACTTGCATACTTGTTAGAACGTGACGGCAACGACGACAAACGATTAGACGCGGTACCATCATTTAAGCCTATTGTCTGTTGTCTGCTACCGCAAACTCCGAAGTGTATTTTGGCAAATGAGGCAAATGAAGGCATCATCATTACAGTGATAGAGAAAAATCCCCAAAATTTACGAACTTCGGTGTTCGCGGTAGTAGACCTGGATGCTTAGCTAAGTTGCGAATAGCTAACGCTTAGTAGCGTATCGTAGTTTTCCCTCTCTGTCACTCTTTCAGGTTAGTGCGACAAGGACAGTTAGCTGCCTTTCGTTTACGATTGACGATTAAGCGTTAGCGATTGGCAACTTGTCTAAGCACCCTGATTATAAGCAAACGGGGCGAGGTCAGACAAGAGCAGTTTGCTTACCATTCTCGTAAAGCCTTATGGTGTTTGAGATAAAACATTTATTTGACAATTTCCTCATTTTAGATTACCGTTAAATATGTTATTGACTTTCAAGTATGCATGATTTTCATTCAGCGTATTTTGTCCAGCCTGGTTGAAAAACGAGAAGAGGTGGGTACTATTTTGATTGGTTTGGCTTGTGAAATTGTTTTTAATCTAGCATTTCATGTTGTCATCAATACAAAATTGCACCAAGCAGATCAGGAGGGCTACCGCGACCCCTTAGATGCGATTCAGTTTAGGTTCGGTTAGTCAGTTTTTAACCCATTCATTGCTGACGCCCCATATTTTTAATTATCACGCAGCGCCGCCGCCTTCTACGCGACGACGCGAATTCGCGTCCACGGCATCACGTTAACATTTCAATGGACGCGAATTCGCGTCCGCGGCATTAGGTTATATTATCACACTTCAAGGACGCGAATTCGCGTCTGCGGCATTAGGTTATTTCACACTTGAAGGACGCTAATTCGCGTCCTCGGCATCTTGTTTACGCATACACAGGACGCGAATTCGCGTCTTCGGCATCCGAGATAAGAATTATGAAAATTACAAATGCATTGAATCCAGAAACCAGCGACGGTATAATATTATCCTCCATAAATAAAATAACATTTTGGTATCAGCTTAACCCATTCATTGCTGACGCCCCATATTTTTAATTATCACGCAGCGCCGCCGCCTTCTACGCGACGACGCGAATTCGCGTCCACGGCATCACGTTAACATTTCAATGGACGCGAATTCGCGTCCGCGGCATTAGGTTATATTATCACTCTTCAAGGACGCGAATTCGCGTCTGCGGCATTAGGTTATTTCACACTTGAAGGACGCTAATTCGCGTCCTCGGCATCTTGTTTACGCATACGCATCCGAGATAAGAATTATGAAAATTACAAATGCATTGAATCCAGAAACCAGCGACGGTATAATATTATCCTCCATAAATAAAATAACATTTTGGTATCAGCTTTTAAGTACAGTTGATTTCTAGCAAAAAAAAAGAAATAACTCGAGGACACGAATTTGCGTCCTCGGCATCACGTTTACGCATACATAGGACGCGAATTCGCGTCTTCGGCATTGAATGGGTTAACAGTTATTCTATGGAACTGACACATTGCGTTTGAGCGGTTTGAGTTTGGGTTCTAAACTGAAACGCATTAAGGTGGAGGTACTAGTGCGCAACATGTCAACAGAGAATATTTATTTGAATCACGATATTTTGCACATATATAAATCTACATAAAGTTCATGTGTTTTGGGAGAGGAGTTTGTTAGTTTTGTTAAATAGTATTTATTTTATAATATCAAAATTAATCAAAATTGCAAATTTTCTTAGTCAACTCCATTGTATGAGTAAGCGTCAGGTGCTTTTGCTGGCAGTCCCAATAGATGGCACTTCAGTACTCAATGTCACATATTGGGACATGGGAAATATTAACACTCAATCCTAATAACCGTCAGCCTGTCTTAAAATTATGCAAATAATTTAGATATAAGCTAATTATGTCAAAATTGGGATATGAAGCATTAAAGGTGCGTCATTAATCATTGTCTAAATGCCCTAATATTTAATATATTGCGAAACTACAAATCAAATTATTTATTAACTAAATATTTTGATTTGTACTTTTAATTTTTCTCCAGTAGTCACACTACTTAATACTATATAAATTATAAATATTAGATGTCATATACCAAAGAAAAACGACCAAGATCACCTATGTCCGAGGTGGGGATCGAACCCACGTACCCAGCTTTCGCGGCTGATGCCTGTACCCCTCGGCCACTCGGTCTTAGCAACCACCGGTCAAATTTCTCGGGTATATGCAATCGCTTACAAGGCTAGGCGCCTTTGACCATTCTCTGAGGGTAAGCAATACATGCCTGCACCTCCTATTTAGAATACTTTACAGTTTTCTAGAATAGCTAGAGAGAACTGGTGCTGCCATGGACATGGACATAGGTGATCTTGGTCGTTTTTCTTTGGTATATGACATCTAATATTTATAGCCCTAATATTTAGTTGATTTAATCTTATCGATGGCAACTCAAGCTATAATGACGAGTATTTTTACAGCGTCGGGTACTAGTACTTCTACCTTAGTATTAGATCGTGGCAGCACCCCAGAGCTTGTTTCTTAATGATACAAAAAACATTAAAAAACCAATTCAGATCTTCGTCTTATTTATCAGACTCCGACGAAGTACCTAAGCTGGAAATTGATTGAAGGCGCGAAGTATGAGCCACTAATAGTAAATTTGATTTTGACATCTTTGCTTTGAAATAATATTTGTATTTGTTTAGTTGAATTTCCAATACGGTCACTTCTTCCAAGGATTAGTCACCGGATCAATGACGGTGCTACCATCGGTGTTAGCCGAAATGTCTTCTCACGAAGTTGACAAAATTAGCACCATTCTTGCCGACCAGCTTTTGATACGGCCATCAGGTATTAATTCACTATTTGAGCATTTTTATTTATTGTGTCCATTTTTATCATTATGAATTTATCGATAATTTTTGGGTTAATTCTCAGAATCATGAATATCATGATCCCAATGGGAAAAAAATATCCAATAGATTGTTTTTCTTATTTTGTTACCATTTTCCATACGCTTTGAAAGGCGGTAACAAAGGAGGAATATTTATTCGGTGCCTAATTTACAAAAAATACAAATAAATTATAATAAAGTGTTTACTTACTACTTGTTTATTTTATTTTAATTAATATCAACTAAAATGACTGTCAATGACATGTTTTACAGAAGAGGAGGTCCGCGATTCGCTCCAGGATGCCCTGACGTATTTGCACACGCGGCGTTTCCGCTGCGTGATACTGCGTGCAGTCGACGTGAACGCTTCCACGCCGCTCTCGTTCATCTTGCTTGTCACCAACTACGTTGGGGTCATGATACAGTTTATGAAATTGATCTGAAATTGATTAGTCTATATTGTAGACGAAATATACACCAATATGTACCTAAACAGGGCTCGAAAAAATACCTGTCATTTTCAATATACACCAATGTTATAAGATTAAAAAAAAACCTGTGTCTGGCAGATTTAAATATGAATTACTTACGAGCTGTTTCAATTCTGATCATAAAATTATCGACTATGGTAACTATTTCATTAAATAATTTGATTTCTTCCACAAACACTTTTCAATTGACATTTTATTTATGTTTAAACTGAAATTTATTAGGTAAGTACACACCTCAATGAGTATGCAAGAGACAGGTATACATTAGTCAGCTTTATTACTCAATATCCAAATCGGGCTTCGCCAGAGATGCGGCGGTTGATAAAATGTTAAAATCGGGCCTCGCCACTGACGAGGGGTTAATAACGAAAATACCAAGAATAAAATTACTTTTTAATTACAATATGTGGAAATGATTGTTGATTAGCTTATTAACGCACCGTTTAATTTTTCACCCCGGTTGTAGGCCACACACTGTATAGGCGGCTCGTAGCTTACTCGCTCGCGATGGGACGAGTGCCTAATGTGACTAACGTCATAGTAATAACTTGACAGCAGGATGTCGAAAATTGGGTCATTATATGTCGATTAATAGAGATGTTTACGATACAGCTTTTATTTTGTTTAATAATTGATAATAAACTATATCACAAAACTTATAAAAAACGTTATCACAACTGTTCTCACTCTAAACTGTATCACTGTTTCGTGTTTCTTAGAAGATGTTTGTTTGTCGTAAATATTATGAATGAATACCTAATACCTACAAGGAAACTGGAACAAAAGATTTATCATTTAACCAAACGGTTTTCCCTGTATGGCGTATATAAACGAAGATGGATCGTCAGTCAAATCATACATTCGCCTGGTGAAGACGAGAGCAGGTAACTGTCAAATAATATAATTACAGTATTAGAATATAATATTAACTATTCACACGTTGTAAACATACAATCTTCGTCGCCAATAGACGTTGTTCAGCCGAACGTGTTAAAAAATATTTCGATTTCGTTAACATTAGAAATAACCAGCCAAGTGCAAGTCGGACTCGCGCACAAAGGGTTCCGTATCACTAACATCGGTAAATTAACGTAAGAGATCCCTTCGTACAATTTCACTCTATTATGTTTTGTTTGTTATTTTATACCTGTGCAATAAGGTGTTTACGACTAAGTATTACTAAACAACTAAAATGGCAAAAATTTAGCTTATTATGTGGAGCTTAAATATTTTTTTTTATAATTGGAGTAAATACAACTGATATTTAGTGAATAGGTAGATATAATAGATATTTTGTGAATAGGTATTGCAAGTGCCTATACCGTGCGTGCGCCAGAAAAAAAAGTAAACATAAACAAATATGGCTGACATTCGTAACATTTGTTGTCTTTGTCACTTGTTCATTTGTCACATATATCCTGAAACACGTTCGTAAACTTTTTAACGTTAATTCTAATAAATATCAATAATTTTAACTAAAAATGTATGTGAACTCAAGGTTTAAGGGTTTAAGTTGGTGTTAAGACCAAGATTATGTTCTAAAAGTGCGTGATTATGAAATAATGCAGGTTTTTAGGTTTGTTTACATTTTTTGTTTTCTACTAGCCACTGTATAGGTACATGTTGCCATTATTGATAACGAGTAATAATCACGTTTGTTATATGGGAGTTCCCAGAAAAAGTCTATCCCACTTTAGGGGTAGCAACTAGCAAGATTAGCATAAAAAAGAGAGTATGATTCTCTCTGACTGCACGAAAGACAAATCCTGCGCAAACTATAAAATCAACCGTAATTTTCAGAAATAAAAAAAAAGAAAAATCAAGATGGCCGTTATCAAGACAAGCTTGATCCTTCTCGTGGTGGCGTGCGCGCTGATTGCCAACACCGAAGCCATAAACAACTGGGTAAGTACTTACGCTACGTAGTATCGACAATTTTCCAAGCCTTTTGGAAGCCTTGAATAGAACATTACTGCAGACGCCGGGACAATCATACGTGCCCCTTCAGCAACCATCATATCAGCAGCCTATTATAGTCCACTGCTGGACGTAAAGCCTCTCCTATTACTTATTCATCATCAGCCTATGATAGTCCACTGCTGGACGTAGGCCTCTCCTATTAACTATGCGTATAGACGCATTAGGAGATAAATTCCCATAATCGCCACACACTTGGCAAGCGGATTGGCGATCGCAGTAATGTGTCCACTAGGATGACGCTGCTGCCCATCATCAATCTTGTAGAATGGTCAGTGACACTTCAATCCCTCAGTCGACTCTTACGACACCCGCAGGAGGAGTTGGGGTGGTGACAAATGTATTCTTACTGCCGTCACTCGGACACCACTCGGCACATTACTTATTCGTATGGTCGCATTAGAAAGCAATGCCCATAATCGCCACGCTATCCATTATGAATGACGACGCTGATAAAATAATGGTCAGCGACACTTCAATCCCTTAGTTGACCCTTACGACACCCCGGAAGAAGTTGAGGTGGTGACAAATGTATTCTTACTGTCCTTACCACACAGCTTCAGCTACCAGGGTGTGGGAATTAATGCCTTGCCGATTTTGACAGAACCGTAACCGTATTTATTTTAGCTATTTACTAAACGCCCCTTAGTCGACTCTTACGACACCTAACGGAAAGATTTGGGGTGACAAATGTTTTCTTACGGCCGTCACCACGCGGCCGAATTACTATACTTATTAATCGGTCTAATCATTTCAGGTCCGAGTACCCCCCTGCGACCAGGTCTGCAGCCGTAGCAACCCCGAAAAAGACTCGTGCTGCAAAGCTCATGGCCACGCCTTCCATGCTAACTGCCATGGCGGCATGAACTGCTATAGACGCTAGTCCTGACATCTCAACAGCACGAAGCCTACGGTATAGTTGTCGATATCTAAGAAACTTTTGACAGTTATAGATTCATCCTTATTAATATGGGAGTAAGACTCATCATTTTTCCGATAGTCTTAACGTCATATAATATATCAGGCTCATTTCTAAATTGTCAATTGTTCAGTCTTAGAAATCTGCAACTATAGCTGACTCGCAGACGGAATCACGCTTCAATATTAAAATCTGTCGCACGCGCCCAGATAGTGCCGTTCATACAATTCATTGTTAGACGAGCACCCGTTCCGGGTAATTCGAGTCAGCTAACGTAGGCCAAATCGACGCTTATCATGATCAACGCTGCATCTTTAGACAGTATCTTGTCGTAATTTGAATTCTAAGAATGAAACTAGAATTTCAATTGCAAGCGCGTACTATTTTACAGCGTTGTTCATGATAAGAGTCCGAATGTCTATGTTTTACCTCATTATATTGCAGTAATGTGTAAAACTGGATATCTCTAGATGATTGTATGGCTAGAGGATCTCCCGCGTGAAATAGCCAACCCGTCTCTTTTTAATCGGAGACTAGTTCAACTCGCGCATGAGTGATCGCTACAGTCGTGCTAGGACTGCATATGCAAGTTCCTGATAACTTTCATACTTAGGTACAGTATCTTTACACGGTACGATATTTTTTTAACCTACTGTACGACGTCACGATGTCAAACTTGACAATTCATATTGTGTGTCGTGGATGTGTTTCATACAAATGACGCTTATTAATGATAATGACTCGAGCGAGGTGTCATTTGTATGGAAACACATCCTCGCACATCTCTGGTGGAAACGCAGCCTTAAGTAGTAAGATCTGCAGAATTGAGATTATTTTTTTATCATGACTTCGGCTGTGTTTTACGGAACTGTTAGTGGTTAATAAATATATTTTACATTAATGATTCTTTTATTACTTACTGTGCCCATATTGAGTAGCTAGCGTCAGTTGAAAATAAAATAAAAACACAAATTCATGTGATGTTTAATGTTATTAAAGTTTCATCACTATAAGCTTATAACAAATATCATTGGTCCAATTTGAACAAAAAATCCTACTTATATTATAACATTTATTTATTAGGATTAAAAAAAATAACGGTCAAATTCAATCACATTTCTCCATTTATCAACCTTCAGAGGCAGATAGATACATACAACTTTTTGAAAACCAGACACTAACATATCGACACCGCAAGTTCAATGCCAAAGATCGATATACAGGGCGTCCCATGACTATGGGACATGAAGAGAAAGTAGGTACCTTAAATCAGGGATCGGAACCGGTTTTTTTAGAAAAACCTCGAAATAGCTAAATATTTTACACTTTTTATGTAGTTTTCAACATTTTATGTAATTATTAACATCGTATTTTTCAATTACTCCATCAACAAAAAAAATAGGTATATACCGAAGAACGAAAAAGAACGGAATTCGAACCATTCTTTTGTATGGATAAAAAATCGTTATCCGATCCCGGCCTTAAATATTATAGAGAGGATATTTTCCTGAAAGAAGACTATGTTCCTTTTAAAGGCAAATGAAACTGCATTCTAAGTTTTTCAAAAAATTACTTGCGTCACCCGGAAATCGAACGAACTAAATTTTTTCCAATTTTCAGCCAAACATTTTTGGTTATTCTTTTAGTTTTAGTTGCTATGTTTCGTTAGAAAAGTTGTTATTTTTTATCCATTAACATTAAAAAATTACCCAAAAAAATACTTTTCGTATATAAGTAGGTTCGATGCCTAGAAAAGGCTAGATTTCAGCATTCATTCTTTCAGCGAAATATTATTATTATTTAAGGTACTTTCCCTTCATGTCCCATAATCTTGGGACACCCGGTATACACATAACAATAACATAACTGACAATCCACAGAGTAAAATAGAAGAAATTTACGTACTACGTGCGTAAATTTCAAATTCTGTTTTGAAATTTTGGTGACGTATCATCAGCTTTTATAAATGCCGTAGCGTCGAAAAGGTTACAAAATTTCATTTATTTTCATTAATTGTAATCATAAATCATAACAATCTTAAACTGATATTAGCTAGTATTATCAAAATTGAATTCGTATTTTAACGAGAAACGGATCATAATCGTATCAACTTACGTTTAATTTATTATTCTGCGATCCGCTTGTCGTTAAAATATAAGTGCTAATCGTGAAAGTTTAAATCAATATAAAGCTGAATAGGGGAAATTGCTAGTACGCCACGCTCCAGTAATTGACCACCTTATATAAAAATTAACTCTATGTATTTCTAATTAGAATTTATTTTGGAAGATGAAGAGTGTTTGACATTGACATGACACATCATTTTGACAAATCTGTGTGTTTTGTTTACTGAGCTTTTTCACTTTCAGAGACATCCAATTAGCACGAATTAAAAATCCTTCAGTTTAGTCAGGTTTGTAACGACAATTAAGATTAAATTTCAATAAAGTCTCGGTTTTGTTGTTATTTTTTAATCTTTATGCGATTAATAATATAAAAACGCCGAAGCTTAAATTCCTAAAGATACTAATAGAATAATACGTATAACGGACATAACGGTCGTTACGAACCTGACTGCAATTAAGAATTTTTTAATGTCACGATTCCCTATAATTGAAAATGCCCTATTATTTGTAGCGTTAAATAAATGAATTTTCTTTATTTCTTCCATATCGCTCTGTGGATTGATATTCCGTGCGCCAGAAGAAAACTAAAAAAATATAAACAAACACAAAAACTTGCATTATTTCATAATAACGCACTTTTAGAACATAAACTTGGTCTTATCCTTATCACCAACTTAAAATCTTATACCCTGAGTTTACATGGGTGATTCAACTTTTCTGTCTGTTATTGCCATGGTTACGGTCACCTAAGTCACGCTGGTTTTATGCATAATTACGTTATTTAAACTGTGCAAACATATATTTAATATACATTTTCATTAATGGGGCACCTACAAACATGGACTACATGCATGTTTGTATAATTTAAGTAGCATAATTTTACATAAATCCAGCGTGACTCAGGTGACGGTATCCATGACAATCACATCCAAAATAAATCACCTAGATACATTTTTAGTCAAAGTTACTAATATTTATTAGTATTAACACTTTCGCAACCAGGCAAAATTTCGAACAATACCCCAGAAACCGACAGTACTCGCTAGTCGGGCAACGTGACGTATGCGAATGCTTGCGCGACTGGGTTCTTTGGCATCGCGTGTAGGTTTATAGCTTGCTCGACTACCGAGTACGCCGGCATTTGAGTAAAGTTTACTAGTGCCCCGATTGTCGGGTACGCGGCGTCGAATGTGTTAAAGTACAAATAAACCTACTGTTCCACGATTCAAAGACAAAAAAAACCTGGTTTTGTACTGGCGAGCGGAATACAGTATATCATTGTTTGGTGTTCAAAAGGTTAAAGTTCTAGAAATCGTATGGAGGCATCGATCGCAGATGCACCACTGTTCAAATCCTTAACAAAACGAGGTATTTAAGGCCGACCCATACTGGATGCGAGCGTAGGACCTGCACGTACGCTTTGGTTCTTATTTAACACGTTCGACGCCGGTGACACAGCGTCTGTGATCAAAAAATTCTGACCCCTATGCCAGTGACACACATACTTGATCAAAATAACCGTACTCCAGTGCCACTAGCATAAATCAAGTTCTTACTCCTGTGCTAGTAGCAACAAAATACGAACATTTATGACACAAGTGTTGTGTTGCCGGCATAGGAGTATAATTATTTCGGTCACAAATGCGTATCACTGGCATAGGAGTTCTAATGAGAAAATTTCGATCGGTGTAGTATTAGGATTTAGTGAAAAAATACCGGGGGCGAACGTGTTAATGTCATAATAGTGTTTTGCAAGCGGTGTGTTTTCTACTACTAATATTCATACATTACAACGCTCGCGCAACGTACACGCGCACGTGCTGTGCACGCATCTATGTGGTTCGGTATTTATAACTACTTATTAGCTAATTTATTGAATTAATAGGAATGACATTGAAATAAAGCAATACTGTAGTCTAATATAATATCTGCGATTCTTGTCTCCGTTTCCTGTAATAAATAAAAAAACTGCATATAACAACACAACAAAAATCAATCATAGTCACCTATTAACATTTTCGACGCTGGTGACACAGCGCGAATTCGCGTCTTCGGTATCCGAGATTTAAGAATTATGAAAATTACAAATGCACTGAATCCAGAAACCAGCGACGGTATAATATTATCCTCCATAAATAAAATAACATTTTGGTATCAGCTTTTAAGTACAGTTGATTTCTAGCAAAAAAAAAAAGAAAACTCGAGGACGCGAATTTGCGTTCTCGGCATCACGTTTACGCATACATAGGACGCGAATTCGCGTCTTCGGCATTGAATGGGTTAATTCCACCAACACCACAAGGCCAACTTCGATTTTTATATATTAAAGCTATTTAGTTATTTTTCATATGTTAAAGCTTAAGTCAGATTGACAAAAAAGAATGGTTCGTAGCTTCCTGCAAAACCATGGTCAATCGATGGTCTCCGGCCTCCGTCTTACCTCATGCGGGTATTCTCCTATAGCGCTCCAGACCCGAAGCTTGAGAGGCCGACGGCGCGGTCCGAGGCCTGCAACCTTATTTGGCAGTTCGTCCGATAAGCACCGCCCACATTGAAGGTCAAACATCTGATGAGTAGACACTAGACATCATACAGGGAGACTTGAAGATTGGGAAGAAATAAATAACCTGTCAACTGTGGAGACGACCCGAAAGGATATCTGTCACCAATGTAATTTGAAATTTCAGTTTTATTTTCAGGGTATATTTTACAATGGTACATTTTTGACAGACCACATACGAGGGGATAATAAATAAATATCTTGGGACATCTTACACAAATTGACCTAGTCCCACGGTAAGCTCAATTAAGGCTTGTGATGTGGATTTCAGGCATATTTCATAAAATAAATTGATAGTTAGATTTGCTCCACAATAAACGTGTAAACATTACTAGGGAGCATTTTGTATTTGTACAATAAAGCTTAAATAAATAAACTGTAACCACAGTAAAGTCGTTACATCCTTAGCTGTCTGTCTTATCTAGTAAACAACTTTCTAACCTAAAAGTACACGTTTTCTGTTGTAAAATGCCATATTTGCCTATACCAAAATACCTGAGTCCGTATTTGTGCAGTCCATCCGTAGTGATTAGTAAATTGCTTAATATTTAATCAAGGAAACAGCAGTTTATAACAGAAAACGTATACTTTTAGGTTAGAAAGTTGTTTACTGCATAAGACAACTAAGGATATTCATATATTATTCAGACTTTAGATAGCTACCTAATATTTAACCGATATCGAAAAAGGAGTAGGTTCTCATATCGACAGACTTTTTTTGTGTGTATGTATACTCAATATCTCCGAGATACTTGAACCGATTTTCATTTTTTTTATCGAACGAGATCTTCGATATTTTCTCGTTGGCACCAAGTCGGACTCTGATGATGGGGTATACTCTTGGGTAGTCTCGTTCGTTTTTCGTCACGTTCCTAAATTTGTCCAATTCTGCTTTCGTCACCCATTCTTTATTCGTCACGATCAACTTATTATGGTCAAAGACGACACTGCAGACTAACTTGACGAATGTAGAATGGTTGACGAAAGCAGAATCCGACAAATTTAGGAACGTGACGAAAAACGAATGAGTCGACCCAAGAGTATACCGATGATGGGATCTGGGAGAAAATGGTGGAAGTTGAATTTATTCTATTTTTGTTTGGCGATTGTAGTTACCTCGAGATTAGGACAGAGGGCGACACATCGCGCCACATCCTCGTCCACGAGGTAGCTATGCGAGAACCCGAGCGCGGCGAGTGTTTTCCCCGCGCCGCGACACAGTGCTACTAAGCCCTCTGCTGACACCCCTAAACACAAGTTTGTTTCAAAAATCACATGTTGGCTGTAATTACAGGCTTTATGCTGAATTGGGGACCGTTTTGTGGCAAATCTTGTTTCTTGTCCTTTTAAATGTGTATGTTGTTGTTGTTGTTTAGTTCTTTCATCTAGGCGCTTTTTAATTTATTGACACCCAAATAGCGTGAAATTAAAAAAACCTTAATTGGAAACAGCATTGTAACGACTATTAAACACAAAATTTCCATAATAAATCGGTTTTGGTGTTCATTTTACAAACTAAGCGATATTATTAATATAAAAACTCCGATTGGCGTAGAAACTTTAGGTTCATGGGGCCCCAGCGCACGCAAATTGTTTGCTGAGATCGCGAAACGTCTGGTTGACGTAACTAAAGACCGAAGAGCTGGCGACTTCCACGCACAATGCATCAGTATTGCGATACAGCGAGGAAGTGTCGCCAGCATCCTCGGTACAATGCCACAAGGGCCAATCTTAGATACAGTTTAGGTTAAGTAGATTAGTTAGATTTAATCTATGTACATAAATTGTAGTTTTGAAAACTCCGATCAAGTTTAAATTCCTAAAGTTATCGTGCTTAATTGTCGAGCCGACTGCAATTAACGTGTTTAAAAAAAATTATGCTTCTTAAACTATGCAAACTTTTGTTTTCAAAACATGTATGCAGACCATGTTTATAGGTGACCGGCCCATTAAGGAAAGGGCTTAATAACACCAGAATAATGCATGTTCGTATAATTTAAGTAACATAATTTTGCACAAAACCAGGGTTACTCAGGAGACCATGGTAAAACAGACTGAAAAAAGTTGTTCCATGTATAACGTACCATCGCAGCCTCCAACGTCGACGGTCCTTAGCATGGGGCACTGTCGGCCGATGGCCTCCAGCCAATAATCTCGCACGCTCTCGTTACTATGCAACGCTAGACGTTGCAATCTGGAAGATAATTAACTATTAAAAGAAACTTACCTAAGGGAAGTTCAATAGTAATTATACGAGCTTGTTCTTCCGAGAGATTATTATAACTAGTAGTAGTGTACTCGTACGGCCGTTGTCACAATATTTAGAGTACAAATATAATATATCTATTTAAATAAATAAATTGTATGTAGGTAGACGCCTACGTAATATAAAAACCAAAACTTTTCCCCCACCCTACCGCGCCGATCGCTGCCCGCTAGGTCGCTTCGCCACCTCGTCATTAAGTTTATAGTAATACTTAGCTGCACGGGTAACATAATTATATTTATTTTATTTATGCAAGGGCTATCGTTTTCGGTAACGGGTAGGGCGGGACTATTCTGGTCTAATCTCTCGGAAGAACAAGCTCGTATAATTACTATTGAACTTCCCTTAGGTAAGTTTCTTTTAATAGTTAATTATACTTCACTTGTTCTTCCGAGAGATTATTATAACTTGTAGATATTCAGAGTAAAAAATAAAATAAATATTTCACGAAATCAAATTTGATTTATTTCAAAATATCCATTTGAAAATAATCAGAATTTTTGGCATATTAGACTCTCGAATTATTACTCAACCTGAGACAGAATTGATCGCGCAAAATTTTCCTCGATCAGAGTATCGTCAATGACAGGCCTGTTATAAAAAGTTCCAAAAACTTTAGATGTGCCACTCCACCCAGCTGTTTTACGAATCAACTGAAGGCTTACTCCTAGCCTTTGGGCAGCTGAAGTGGAAGCATGGCGAGTGCTATATGCGTTGAAGATAGTGGTGTTTATACCACTGTCTTTCAGCATTAACTTCACCCATCGACTGAGTGTCTGTGACGATACTCGAGAGTGAGGTTTTTTAAAACTTATAAATAGTTCGTTGACATTGTTGTTCCGCAAACCATGTGTACGATTCAGGTAAGCTATTAAAGTTTTCGCTGGACATATTTCCGGACGTTGCAAAAAGAACGGTAATATCAAAGTAGGTTGAGGTCTATTTAAGCCAGATATTTTAATAAAGTCAGGAATCTTGATACAAATCTCGGAAAGTATCGGATTTTTCAATATTACATCAAAGTTTGTATCCGATGTGCAGTTACTAATGCAAGCAATGTTATAAGTTTCTTTGACAATATTTCCAGCGATACATGTTCATTATTTAAAGAGCTTAAATAATTTAGTACAATCGAAGTGTCCCATGTGGTATTATATCTCGGTACAGCAGGGGATCGTCTATAAACACCTTTTAAAAATCTTGATATTAATTCGTGGTTTACTTTATCGCCTAATAACATCACTAATGCTGATTTATATGTATTGACTGTACCGTACTTAGCACCGCGGTTGCAAATCGATGATAGAAATTTTAAAATAATTTGCGTTGAAGCGTCATAACAATCATAATTGTGTTCTTTGCAAAAAAACGACCATTCTTTCATACAACACTGATACTGTTTAAACGTATTTGGAGAAATTGAATCAATTAATATATCTAATGCTTCTATAGGAGCTCCTCTTCTTATGAACGATTCCCGCATAAAATTCCTGCCATCAAAGACAGAGTTTTGTGAAGTGGATGCGTGATTCTGGAAGGAGATGATAACAATTTAGGGTTAGCATCCAGAATTACTGGCTTTGATATCAGCAATTGATGATATAAAGGAAACTGTGACGATGCGTGAATCGGAACGCACATTGCCCCTTCCACGTTAGGTTCTGGCCGTTTTAGATCCTTATTTCCAAATTTAAAATTACGAATTCCCATTATTCATTCATTTCCTTGATCAGTCATCCTCAGTCCATCAGAAGACGCAGATCGATTTATTACTAAATATTTGTCAATTTAATCAAGAATCTGAGTGCAGCACGAGTCAGTGCTTTGTGTAATTTTAATACCCAGTGAATGTGTTTTATACTTATATATCTGTTACTGTTACCTGTGTTCGTCGTTCTTTCCCAAAGGCACAATATTGTGCCTTTATTTTCGAGTAAATAAATAATAACCTACTGGCTGCCCTACTTCCTCTTTCCTTCCCGCTCCCGTCTCCGAAACCCCGAGGGCTACACCCTCACACTGGCGCCTCAACGTTCCCGAACCCACACCCCACGACCAACCACCACCAACTGATCCGGATACCAAGAACTTCAAGACCTACAGAAAAAGCTATACCTTTTTATTTTTACTTTTTATACAATTGTAATTATCTTTTTATTCCTTTTTCCAAATTCTAAAAGATTCCTAGACGATCCCTCCCAATTTCGACCCTCTCTCTCGGCCTATAATTATTATTTTTTTTAAGTTTTATCGATCAATATAATTTTTCATCCCTCACAGCACAAACCATCAACCTGTATATTATATTTAACCATCTGACAATTATATAACCCTATCTCTAATTCTCCAATCTATCTCTATAGTGCCATCTTCCTTGTATTTCGCGAGACAGTATACTAACAAAACACAAAACAATCTTAGAAACACTCATTTACATACATTAAACACAATCCAAGATTTCACTGAAATCATCACAAATTGACTTATCTATGGTGTTTTTAAAACTCACACCGAGTCACCAAAACATAAGTTAATACTTACTTACTGGAGTGCTGCTGGAGAATACCCTCAGTGTATCCTACATCGATACCAACACTGGAAAAGGTACTTTCCTAGGACTTATTGAAAGTCGCTATCTAGAGGTACCCTGACTGGTTACGGTTGACATTCACACATTCGTGTAGTAAAACACTTAAGCATTAAATAAACTTTAATCTTTTAACCAGTTAAAAATGAATCCATTATTCTTGAACAAGCCCGAGATTATATACGAGCTCAAGCTTAGGAACATCCAATTTCCCAGCTCCTCCCAGGCTGACGAGTTACGGCAATTGCTGACTTCCAACTTAACAGCCGCTGATTCTTACGAAATCAGTCCATACACATTGGAGGTAGACCTGAAGGAAATCGGCAAATGCTTATCCTTGTTGACATCCCAATTACTCCTTCTTCCATCAAACAGTGCACACAGTGATAAAATCAAAACTTATTTACATCATGTTACGCTTCGTGTAAACCGCTTAAATATCACAACAGAGTCAACATCCGATATAATACAAAATTATAAAAATATTTGTGAACAACTGACAGAATGTCAAACAAAATTCAATTTTTCACAAACGCCAACTTCAGTTGCGTCAAGTTATGCATCTGCGACCTCTTTATTGCATGGTAATACGAATCTCGATTTACTCGCGAATAAACTATGCAACCTCCCTGACAATAGACCTAACGACTTAAAAAAGTTTAACTACAAAGGTGATAGCTGTCCACATGATTTTATTCGTAACATAGAAGAGTTCGCAACTGCACGAAATATTGACGATAAGCGTTTATACAATTACATATATGATTTTCTTTCCGGTACTCCCTTAGACTGGTATAGGTCAAAGAAACATACTTTGACAGATTGGAATTCCTTCAAAAAGCAATTTCTTACTGATTTCGAATTACACGATCATGATTATAATCTCATGCAGACAATTTATTCTCGCAAACAAAATCAAAAGGAAAGAGTCATTATGTACTTTTCAGCTATGGAAGCACTATTTTCAAAACTACATAAACCTCTTTCTGAAGAGACAAAGATTGACATATTACGTAGAAACCTGAATCCGTATTACAGCACTAAATTACTCCCCACAGATATAGTATCAATAGACCAATTATTCAAATCATGCAAATGGTATGAAAGCTGCAATACAACCTCTACCTATTATGTTAATCCTAATCAAGAAAATTCGAACCATACCTCATACCAACCACATATACCTCCATTTCCATATAAATCTACAATTCATGCTGTATCAAACCAAACAGAAAGTGTACGTTTCTCCTGTCCCCGCTGTAGAACAAACAATCATTCCTTAGATGTATGTAAAAGCGAAAACATCGTGTGTTTTCGTTGCGGTAAAAAGAATGTAACCTATCCGAAATGTACTAATTGCCATAAATTTTCAAAAAACGCGTAAAGGAGAAAAGTAACACAACTAAAACTACAGCTACAGAATGGAACCTTTGGTTAGATACTATCAAATTATTCATGTCATCTTACAAAACCACCACAGCACTTTTTACTAAAAACCCACATGATGTACGTCCATATGTCAATGTACAGTCAAATAATTTAACCCTTTGCGGACTTTTAGACAGTGGCAGTGCCATTAGCATTCTTGGTCACGATTCTCACAAAATACTTTTATCCCATGGTTATACATTAAATAACAAACATACCATTACTGGTACTGTGGCTAATGGACAACCAATAAAGTCTATTGGTACAATTCAAATACCAATAAGCTTTAAAAAGAAACTAGCGATTATCACCACACATGTCATACCACAAGTGACCCAACCGTTGATCTTTGGTATAGATTTTTGGAAAATCTTTCAGTTAGCCCCAGACATACTTAATACTTTAACAACATTTTCTAATAATTATATCGATACATTAATAATTAATAACTCTTCCCCTGATTACATCACTCATTATGATAGCCTTACCGATACTCAACGTTTAATTTCTGATGTTTTAATCGAAAAGTTTAAGGACATTTCGACTGAAACTAAACCTTTAGGCAAAACCCACCTAGTGGAACATCATATCGATACCGGTGATCACCCACCAATCAGACAACGATGCTATCGACTTTCACCGGAAAAACAAAAGGCCTTATGCAAAGAAGTAGACGAAATGCTTAAGCTTAATGTCATAGAGCCTTGTGAAAGCCCATGGCTCAATCCAGTTATAATAACTCCAAAAAAAGATGGAACCTGGCGTTTTTGCATTGACAGCCGGAAGCTCAACTCTATCACGCGCAAAGATGCCTACAAACTCCCATTCATTTCTGATATCCTTGATAAACTAAAGAACGCTAAATACCTTTCCTCCATTGATATTGCCAAGGCATTCTGGGAAATTCCCCTACGTCTCTCAGACCGTCCTAAAACTAGCTTTCATGTACCTTCAAAGGGCATGTACCAGTTCCGTGTAATGGCTTTTGGCTTGACCAATGCACCTGCAACGCAACAACGTTTCATGGATGCATTATTCCCGTCTGATTTGCTTGACAATTCAGTTTTCACTTACTTAGATGATATAATCATCATCAGTAACACCTTCGAAGAACATATTGAATTACTAAACAAAGTATATAAGAGACTTGCAGAAGCGAATATAACAATAAACTTCCCCAAATGTTCATTTTTCAAAAAAGAACTTAAATATCTTGGCTACATTGTCAACGAACACGGTTTACAAACAGATCCCGAAAAAGTTAAAGCAATATTAGATATCCCTGCCCCCACTTCCGCACGAGAAGTGAAAAAGTTCCTCGGAACAGCTAGTTGGTACAGACGTTTCATTCCTGATTTCAGCACCAAGGTCGCACCTCTAACAAGATTAACCTCTACTTCCAAAAAGGCCCCACCCTTTAAATGGACTTCTACAGCGAACCAAGCCTTCATAGCTATTAAAGAAGCTCTTGTCTCAACCCCTATCTTGACTTGTCCAGACTTCTCTAAACCTTTTGCAGTCCATTGTGACGCTTCTAGCTTCGGCATAGGTTCCATGCTCACTCAAGAGTTCGATGGTGTTGAAAAACCCATTGCCTACATGAGCAAATCCCTTACTGGTCCTCAAAGAAACTATTCCATAACAGAAAGAGAATTACTTAGTGTCATTCTTTCCTTAGAACATTGGCGTTGTTACCTTGACAACGGTATAAAATTTACCATTTACACAGACCACTCTGCATTGCAATGGTTTCTCCACCTTGACAACCCTACTGGACGTCTAGCCCGTTGGAGTATTCGTCTTTCGACATTTAACTTTGAGATCAAACACAAACGTGGTAAGGATCATTTAGTTCCAGACGCTTTATCCCGTTCTGTCCCAATCACTACTATTAACTACAACAGTTCTCATACAAACGACGACTGGTTTAATAATATCTATTCAAAATGTAGCTCAAACCCAAACACAACACCAGATTATATTATACATAATAATAAACTGTATAGATATTGTCGAACAACTTCTTTACTTCAATCTGAATATAGTTGGAAAGAGGTTATTCCATTTGAGTACAGAACCCCAATCATCACAGAAAATCATTCCATTCCCACTTGCGCTCATTTCGGAACATTCAAAACATACCAAAGAATAAAATTGAAATATTTTTGGCCAGGAATGTACAAAGATGTTTCGAATTTTATAGCCAAATGTGAAACTTGCCTAGCTTACAAACATCAAACTCAACTTAAACTTGGTCTGATGGGAAAACCTAAGCAATGTTCACGTCCTTTTCAGTGCATTTCTATTGATTTGATCGGCCCATTACCGACTACACATAAGCACAACAAATTTATTTTCGTTGTTACCTGCTGCTTTTCGAAATACTGCCTCCTTTTCCCGATTAAACGTGTGAACTCGAAAATAATTGTACACATTCTAGAGAACCTAGTTTTTCTTGTCTATGGAGTCCCACAAACTATCATTCTTGATAACGCCCCTCAATTTGTTAGTCAAGAAACAACTGACTTGTTCCACTTCTATAAAGTACCTAAAATACATTATTGCCCCCTTAAATGTCCTCAACCAAATACCGTTGAAAGGTATAATAAAGTTGTCACTACAGCAATTTCTTCATTTGTAGAAGATGATCACAGAAATTGGGATATCAACATACATAAAATACAATTCGCTATCAATACTTCAGTAAATGAAACCACCAATTACACTCCAACATTCCTTGTATTTGGCCGCGAACTAGTCACATGTGGATCGGTATACAATAATTCAGATCTCACAGATGACCTTATCTTCGCTCCAAGGGACCAATATGCGGATAACATCGGTCTTCTCCAGCCAATATTCTCTGAAGTACAAGCCCGCCTGTGGAGAGCACATGAAAACAGCTCCTCTTCATATGACAAACATCACCAACATTTCGAATTCAATGAAGGTGACACCGTCTGGAAACGAAATTACCCTATTAGCAATGCTCCTAAACATTTTTCAGCTAAACTTGCTCCTAAGTTTATAAAATGTACAGTTGCTAAAAAAATATCACCCTTAGTATACGTCTTGAATGACATGTCTGGCAAAATGATAGGTCGATGGCACATCAGAGACCTGAAACCCCTTCCCAAAATTTTAAAATAAACATTTAAATGTCTATTCATATTTGGCATCCTATTTCCTACTGTTACTTTTCTCCTGATTTACTCCTGATTTTCTACTCAATTATGTATATATTCATCTTAATTTATTTAAATCACATCTCATATCATTCCTTTTTCGGATCCATTAACATAAAGTGATTACTTTTGTTACATTATACTAATTTATGAATTAAGAGATCGAACATAAAGTCGACTCTTACCTATCTTGACATCATATTATTATGATGTTCACTTTTATTATACACATACTTATACAGTATGTTATCTTAATTCCTAAATATGGAATTACCTCTAAATGTAGTAGGTATTTCAACACCTACGATTCGTCGAATATTTTTCGACTTGCATACTTGATGCACCTACATGTACATAAATATATTAAATGTTAAGATATCATAACTAATCAGCGGGTGGTTACTGAATTATAAGCCTTAATACCAAAGGTGGACGATTTCATGAGTATTTCTTTCACTACAGGAATACTCTAATGAAAGGTGTTTTGGTTAACTGATAGTTCACCAAAATTTTGCTAGATTGACGAATAAAAGATTATGTATGAATGAGTTGTATGAATTAAAGTCGTTTCACCTGATATAAGCATTGTATATACATCATTCACATCTTCTAAATTATCTTTATTCATGCCCACATCTTCTAATTTAAGTTAATTTCATTACGGAAAAATCCGTTGGCCTAAAGCCGAGGATTTTCCCTTCCAGGGCAGCCCCGGTAGTGTGACGATGCGTGAATCGGAACGCACATTGCCCCTTCCACGTTAGGTTCTGGCCGTTTTAGATCCTTATTTCCAAATTTAAAATTACGAATTCCCATTATTCATTCATTTCCTTGATCAGTCATCCTCAGTCCATCAGAAGACGCAGATCGATTTATTACTAAATATTTGTCAATTTAATCAAGAATCTGAGTGCAGCACGAGTCAGTGCTTTGTGTAATTTTAATACCCAGTGAATGTGTTTTATACTTATATATCTGTTACTGTTACCTGTGTTCGTCGTTCTTTCCCAAAGGCACAATATTGTGCCTTTATTTTCGAGTAAATAAATAATAACCTACTGGCTGCCCTACTTCCTCTTTCCTTCCCGCTCCCGTCTCCGAAACCCCGAGGGCTACACCCTCACAGAAACCACGGTTGATTAGGCCAGTTTGGTACTACCACAATACCTTTAGCTTTGTCTGAAATAATTTTCGATAAGACTTTTAGGATCAGACAGAACGGTGGAAACGCATAAAAGAAATATCCTTTCCAATCTAGCGTAAATGCATCAATTGCAACGGAATTTGGGTCCCCGTGCCATGACACATACTTTTCACATTTATGGTTTAAACGACTAGCAAACAAGTCAATTTCTGGTACAGCAAGTTCTCGACTTATGATTTCATAAGCTAAATTATTGAGCTGCCATTCAGTATCATCATTTAATCGTCTAGATTCAAAATCAGCCACGGAATTCTCAGCTGATGTGATATACGAAGCAAATACGAAATTATTTCTTGCTTCACACCAATCCCAAATGTCTCTCGATACCTTATTTAAATGAGGATACTGAATGCCACCCATTCTATTTATATAACAAATAGCGGTTTTATTATCAATCCTTAAAAGTATTTGAGAATCATAATAATCTTGTCCAAATATTTTTAAGGCGAAGTAAGCTGCAATAAGTTCTAACTCATTAATATGTTTATTGGTTTCATCATTCGACCAAAAACCATTTGCAGTTTTATTGTTACAAGCCGCACCCCAGCCGCTCAATGAAGAGTCTGAATAAATTTCAACGGCATACTTATTATTTCTAATCAAATTAACTGAACTATCAATATGATTTAACCACCATTTAAAATCAATTTGTAAATGTTTAGGAATAACCATATGTTTATCGTAATCTTCACATTCTTTTAATTGTAAGTATTTGACACGTTCGAATAGCTTTGTGTGAACCCAACCATAAGTCATTGCTGGGCAAGCTGAGCAAAGTAAACCTATCACTCTAGCAAATGTTCTGACAGTGCAATACTTCGTGTCTTGTAACTTTATAAGTTCAGATTTTATCAACAACCGTTTACTTGTTGGAAGTGCAATAGAAAGGTTTTTTGAATTTAATATGAAACCCAGAAATTTAGTTGTGGTTTGGGGTGACAGTTGGCTTTTTTCATAATTAACTATAAATCCTAATGACTCCAAGAGATTGATTGTGTCTAACATATTATCTTTACATTTTATGTAAGTTTCAGCCAATAACAGAGTATCATCTAAATAAATGACAGATAAATGACCTTGTCTTCTTAAGTGTTGCATTACTGGCTTCATTAATTTTGTATAAATGTAAGGGGCTATATTTAATCCGAACGGAAGTACGGCAAATTCGTATAATTGTGATTTGTATTGAAATCTAAGAAATTTTCTGTGATTTTTATCTACACTGATAGTGTAATAAGCATCTTTTAAATCAACGCAGCACATGAAACAATTTTTAGATAATAATTTTATCGCAGTTCTGAGATCTTCTAATTTAAAGTGAGCCGTGTCAATGAATTTATTTAATTCTTTGAGATTAAGTATCATGCGTTTGTCACCATTTGGTTTGTCTAATAAGAAAATCTTAGACACGAATTGATTCTTACAAGGTAAACATTTATTTATTACACCTTTGAGAATCAGTTCATGAATCTCTTTTAGGAAACATTTATCCTCTTCAGCATTATGAGGACGAGTGACGAGAGGTTCATTTTGACAGACCTTGCGAGAGAAAGGTATTTTAAATCCTTTTATCCATGATAAAATAACCTCATCCCTGGTTATTTGTTGCCATTGCGTGTAAAAATATTGCAGTCTACCCGCAGAATGCATTACCTGAGAATGGCTTAATATCTCTTGGTCGATGTCGACGGCTGGTTCCTCCGGTTGTACGGTCGCCGGGCTGGAGCAGCTGCTGCGTGACGACGGTCGCAGTAACCACCCGTCGTCATCGCTGGATACGCTGAACGACGCGACGGGCCCCTCCAGTTTAAAGAATTAGACGCATTTCTGTATGTGCTAGGTCCAGCGGCGTTGTCATTCGTACGCTGTGCCAATGCCGGCTTGGCAGGTTTAGTTTTTATGTCTGAAGCGGATCTTGAGCACGCTTTTACAGCTTTTGTAGTTTCAGTAAGACATTCACCGAATAAAAGCTTGTCTCGGACGAGATCCTTTACAGCATCCTTCGTATTTTTATTTAATCCATGGACTAAGAGAGATTTTCTTGTTGTTGTGTCCAAATAATGTAAATCACACAATATTTGGCCTGCTTCACCCAAGTGCTTAATAATTACGTCACGAGACGTTTTATCTGCTACTTTAAAAGCTGCGGCTAGTGCTCGTCCTATGCAAGTTATACCGGATCCAAGTTGCGACTGCTTCACGACTAGCTTCTCGTCCCGCTTTACTGAAGAATCTATAACCGCCGCTTTTATTTCTTCGTTAAGCTTGGGAGCCTCCAAAAAAGTACAGTTAGCCGGAGGTAAGTACTTCTTTAGTAACTCGGATCGGACTTCCTTTTTCAAACCCTTTGATAAAATGTGTGTCCACCTAACAGCGAGATGTGCATGAATATCATCGCTATATTCTTTATTTTGAGTCGGGTCTTCTCCTAAAAGTGAGAACATGTCAACTGCATCGTCTTCATCAGATTGACTATTGGCAACTGAAATGGACAAATAATAAAAATACTTTAGTATTTAACAATTTCTACGCCCTCGAGCGAGAAAAAATAAATATTAATACTTTGAGGGTAGAAATTTTATCATTGCGTGAGACTTCCAGTCTGCACTTGCAACGTAATTAGGTCACTATTATTATAATAAATGCATTCCTTGGCACGATTGACTATTACAGATATAGTTGCGTATTCCATCCAGGTAATACTTGCAACTGTTAGTAGTAGGAACAGATTGTTCGTTGCGTATGCCATCTAGACAATACTTGCAACTAACGGGTTATTTTATTTGTTGCGTATGCCATCCAGACAATACTTGCAACAATAATTTGTGCACTTATTAAGCAAATATAAACTAACCGTTAATATTTTCGACGTCAGGCTCTGGTTCTGATGAATCGGTAGATATAATTCTTCTACGGCGGCGTTTTGGAGAAGGAGATCGCGCTGGTGAAGAATCTAGCGGAGATGGCGATCTCGTCCGCTTTAACTTTTTCATGAGATTTTCAATCTTTCGACGAATTGATGTCCTATCCATGATGCGTGTGATCAACGGCGCACAAGAACAAATAATGACGAGGTGGCGAAGCGACCTAGCGGGCAGCGATCGGCGCGGTAGGGTGGGGGAAAAGTTTTGGTTTTTATATTACGTAGGCGTCTACCTACATACAATTTATTTATTTAAATAGATATATTATATTTGTACTCTAAATATTGTGACAACGGCCGTACGAGTACACTACTACTAGTTATAATAATCTCTCGGAAGAACAAGTGAAGTATAATAGGCATAATGACTAGCAACTCAAATCAACATCTTTTTTCTGTCAAAACTATCGGTACTATGAAGTTTTATATGAAATACACGAAAGTGCCAAATGACTAACTCTCTCAAGTTCTATCCAATTGATTAAAAATAAATTCGGTACAAAGTTACTGTAGTCTATATTTTAGTAATAATTTCTTTGTCTATAATGTCGTGTACAATGTGAAATAATTTATTTTAACTACAGTCTACGGCCTATTTAGTACTGTAAAATGGAATAGGAACCATTTCCTATTCCATTTTACAGTACTATACAGTGTGTTTCCATGACCCTGGCTTTTACGAAAATGGGTAATAATACGCATTACTAGCAATCGTTTTCAAGTATTAACATTAGACAAATCATTACATTGACCGTACAACTACGAACAAATAAAACATGGAGGCCGCACGCCATACTAAATTGTCTTTCAAATACGGTCGCCTGAGTTACGTTGGTTTTATGCAAAACTATACTAGTTAATTTATGCAAACATGCGTATAGTCCATGTATGTAGATGGCCCATCAAGGAAAGGGTTTATTAACACCAGAAAAATGCACGTTTGCATAGTTTAAGTATCATAAACATGCATAAAACCAGCGTGACTCAGGCGACCGTAACCATGGTAATAACAGACAGAAAAAATTTGATTCACCCATATGACATCCAATATTTATGATTTTTTTTAGGTTTGTTTACATGTTTTTACTGACTATTAATATAAGGGTAAAGTGAACCTGTAGATACGAACCTTTTCAACCCGCACAGTGTCTCAACCAACCCTCCCACATCTGTGTCCGGATACCACTCCAAACCGAGGTGCTCCAAATTGGGCGTTTTGTCCAAAAGCTTGTACGCGTTCTGTAGCACTTGCTTAGAGTTCACGTTCAGCAACAGTTTTGTTAAGTCCTTGAAATGGTGCGCCGCTAAAAGATAATTGATTAAAGGTGAATCAAATTTTTTCGGTCCTTTATTACCATTGTTACGTCTCCTGAGTAACCTTTGTGCTTGTAGAACCTCGTGCAGGCTCCGCCCGGATAGCTACCACCGTCTTACCCGTTAACCTGCCGCTAAATAGTTAGTACTGTGTTCCGGTGAGGGGGTAAGATAGCCGGTGTAATTATAGGCATAGAGGCTATCCAAGTTCTCAGGGTAGGCAGCGCATAGGCGATTTTTTGGTCACTATGTCCATGGGCCTCAGTTCCCGCTTTCCATCAGGTAGGCAGAGAGCTCAGTTGTCTACCTTCGTCACATAAAAAAATGTGGTTTTATGCAAAATTATGTTACATAAATTATGAAAACATGCATGTAGTCCATGTTTGTAGGTGGCCCATTAAGGAAAGGGCTATCAACACTAGAATAATGTGTTAATAGCCTTTTTGTATAATTTAAGTAGGTATATAGGTAGGTAGGTAAAAAAAAAAAAAAAAAATTTAAGTAGGTAAAATATTTTTCATCACACTTGCTGTCTAAGCGCGCCATTGCTCGCGCGCGTAGCGGGAGTAATAGAAAAGTGAAATTCCCTAGGGAGTAATAGACATGACAGTACGGCATTTAATAATATTATGTCTTCAAACTTATTTTTTGGTTGGCAAATGTGATGAAAAACATTGTATGCATCACGGTCGGTAAGCGGAATTCTAACTCGAGTCATAAAAGCCCTCCGCCTAATGGCGTCGGGCTTCTAACACTCTCGTTGGTAATTCCGTACTTACCTCCCTTGATGCACAATGTACTATTTTTCATAATACCAGGGTTACTCAGGAGACATTGTATGCAAGAAATATTGCATTAGGCTTGACCTTAAGGCGAAAATCGGACCTACACCCTCAGTTACCTGGCAGCACTTCGGCAATGTCCAAACGGCGGCAATCACTGAGTTCCAGCGACCTCAAAGTTGACCTCAAATTGATCAAGCAAGAACCTGTCATCATGTAGTTCTCCCTGATCTTAAAATCTTCGAGCGTCTCACATCCGAGGAATTTTGTGATATGAGCGTCTTTGAACTGCAAAGAAAATGGGCCTACATAAACAAATAAACTATTTTTATTTTATTAATACAAAAAAATAAATATGTATCAGCTTAAACAGGTCAATAGCAGTTGCGAACAATGTATACAAATCGTTCAAAAAACAATACATAATTTGTCACAATTTTATTATTTATGCTTTTGAAATTGAGTGAGTTATTACGCAGATTTGAAATTGAACATATTTTGAATTCTTAGTTGTCGTGTGGTGACCGCGGTAAAAATACATTCATCGCCACCCCAACTCTTCCTGTGGGTGGTGTAAGAGTCGGTAAGGGATTTAAGTGTAATTGACCATTTATCTATACAAAATTGATGATGGGCAGCAGCATCATCAAATCATCATCAGAGATCGGACAAATGTGCGTCATTGTTCGCAATAATGTGGACATGACTCCAAAGAGTCCAAAGTTAATTGAATAATTAATCATTTAATTATTTTCAGTAACTATGATGCCGTGTGGTGACGGCAGTAAGAATACATTTGTCACCACCCGAACTCCTCCTGCGGGTGTCGTAAGAGTCGACTAAGGGATTGAAGTGTCACTGACCATTTTACAAGATTGATGATGGGCAGCAGCGTCATCATAGTGAACACATTACTGCGATCGCCAATCCGCTTGCCCAGCGTGGCGATTATGGGCATTTACCTCCTAATGCGTCTATACGCATAGTTAATAGGAGAGGCCTACGTCCAGCACTGGACTAACATAGGCTGATAATGATGATGATGAACAATGAAAACCATTATTACAAAAAAATCACCTTAAAGCTTCAAAATCAAATCAATTAATTCATTCATTTAATCAACTTTGGAGTCATGTCCAGATTATTGCAAACAATAACGCATATTTGTCCGATATCTGATCATCATAGTAGACACACTACTGCCATCGCTAACCCGCTTGCCTAGCGTGGCGATTATGGGCATTTACCTCCCAATGCGTCCGTACTCATGGGCTAACGAGAGGCCTACGCCCAGCAGTGAACTGATATAGGCTGATGATGTGAATACTTACAAGGTTTGTTTACACTGCTAGCAACTCCTAATGACGGCGACTTTACAATAGAACTAACTTCATTTGTGTAAGATTGAAACTTGATATTTACCTATCGTTTTTTTTCGTATCGCTCATTTTAGTATCATAAAGGCAGGTACTCACGCGAATGACAGAGTTCAAGTATAACCTCCGCAATTTATTAAATCTTACAGCTTTATTCTTTAATTTATGATACTGATCGCGGGCGACCTGAAAAATTTGTTATAGTACAAATTACATTTTTTACACAAGCTTGTAATATATACTGTACTTTATTTACTAATTAGTGTTAATTTTGGAGGGAAGGGTTTCTCGTAAAACATTACGATGCGTTACAGGGGCGGGTGGGGGTCTTCCTTACAACACGTTTCCTAATATTGTTTTTTTAAATACGAGTAAAAACCTAGGGAATCAAAACTCCCAAATAAGCAACCCTTTTCAGTTACGTCTCACGGAGAATCCCTCGATTGTATTAGTCTGGTCGTCATTTTTAATTGTTCTTGTAAGTTGGCAACCTATATAACTTTTTGCGACTTTAGGGAAAAAATGGTCATTTGAGTGTTACGTTACGCTTAGAGAGGGGGGGTACAGAAAACGTTACGGTGCGTTACAAGGGGAGGAAGGGGGGTTCAAAAATCTTCAAAATTTGCGTTACATAATACTTGAACTTTCCCTATATTACAAAAAAGTAGGATCACTTTGACAAAAATGACCCAAACATGGCTTAATATTTCTACACACCCCTCAAATCTTCTAAATCTGGAGTATATTTCCCAAGAGACCTCAAATCTGACTCTCTAAGACAGTCTGCCGCCACAACGGAGGGTCCGTACTTCTTAATCACTTTCATGTAATAGAAATTGACGTCCAAAATCGTACATTTCACGGCTGGGACGGCTGCTTTGTACTCATCGTACATATACGAGCGGATGTACAGTCGGACTCCTGAAATAGTTAGTTACCTAATTAGTTAGTTAAACTGGACTTTTTCCGCAACTCGACATCCATTGTGCCTTTTTTGCGTGATAGCCCTAAAACTTTTATTTGAAGAGTGTCTTTTCAAAAGGGCTTATTTCCAGTTTTAACTTTTTTTGGGAAATTGATAAAAATTTAAATCCACAGTTTTCATTTCGATATTCTTACTGTGTTTTTGATATAGTACTTAAGTGGGTTGATATAAATGTGATGTCACTAAAAATATATTGCTTTATCAACTTAACTTTCAGAATTAAGCCCTTTTGATGCGAAACTGTTAGAATTAAGCCGTTTTGTTGCGACCCTGTGATCTTATCCAATAATAAACAAGCTGTTTTTGACGATAATTTTACAAACCCTTTATTTATACAAAACGTACTTAATAATAAAATAAGTTATCACAATAAAATATAGACTTCTAAAAGTTCATTTCTTTCTCTTACTATAAGGGAGAAATGTTAAAAAAAAGTGGAAAGTAGAAATAAGTCCTTTTGAAAAGACACTCCTCATTTATTGGTCAGTGTCAATACGCTTATTCCGTGCGAAATTAGAAAACGAACAAAATGTAAACAAATATCGCTCACTTCCAATAGCATTAAATAATATAAAATGGCTGACTTTCAATAGCTTTAAATACTATTGAAAATCAGCCATGTACTTTGTAAGTATTCATTTCTTAGGAACAGGCCTTCTCATGCAATGTTGACCAATAGCCACTCAAGAACTCACTTGGCCAGTGGGTCTCAGGTTTCAACTCCAACTTCTGATTCAACTAAATAGTATAAGTATATGATAGCATGTGGGTGAACCAACTTTTTTCTGTCTGTTATTGTCATGGTTACGGTCGCCTGAGTCACGCTGGTATTATGCAAAATTATACTACTTAAACTATGCAAACATACATTTTTCTGGTGTTAATAAGTTATTTCCTTAATGGGCTGTCAACAGACATGCACTACTTGCATGTTTGCATAATTTAAGTAGCATAATTTTGCATAAAACTAGCGTGACTCAGGCGACCGTAACCCTGGCAATAACAGACAGAAAAAAGTTGATTCACTCATGTATGTTTTCTCATAACAGTAATAAATATTATTGTATTGTGTATATTCTCTAAATACAAAATTTGGGTTAAATTTCAGGTGCACTCCAAGGTTTTCAAGTGCGAACTGAAAACACTTGACATTGGCAAAGTGCTGGGGTAGCAGTAAGCCTTAATAACAAAATAAAACTAAATAGTACCTGACAAATACCGATGCACGACACTCTGCCATCGTTTGCTGACGCGTTCAGAACGCATTACATCTCGGACGCTCACGTAACCTAGCACCAACCTCCAGCAGTCTTCGTTGAGAAAATCCAAAATAGTGGGATTCTCTGTTGTTTGTATGGGCTACAAAATGATAGATATTTTTCGATTATTTATGAATAAAAATACAATGTGCCTATGAGGAAAAGGAACAATTTTAAAAGTGGATTCTGATCAAAGTTGAAGTCAAAAATATTTTATGAATTTTTCCAGATTACGTCCATTCTAATGTGAAAATGCTGTGTTGTCTTAATCTTGTCACACTTAATTGACAGACATGAAATGGTCATAAAATATTTAGCTACCTACTACCTATTTACGACTTACGTATGTAAAAAATAAATTAAAAGTGCAATTTTTGCGATAGTTTTAATAATAAAATACTTTTTTTTTGTAGTAAAGCATTGGAAATACCAAAAAACCACAAATATTTTTTTGCAAATTTAAACAAATTCATATAACATTTCTTGCTTCTTTAACCTCAGGGATATGTTGTTAATTTTTTGCTTATCCTCATGGGTATTGGGTAGGGTTGCCATCTTTAAAATTAGGAAAACAGGTTAGACGCGTGAAAACCCCGGATTTTAGAGTTTTCACCAAATTTTATTTAATTATTTATTTTTTAAAACTCTGTCTACAAATGAAACCTTCCCTGGACGCTCCCCGGATGCCCTCTAAACTAGGACAAATCAGGGGAAACCCGGACGGATGGCAACCCTACTCATGGGTGACTTGTATATTATATTATGTAACATTATATTTTATTTACTTTGTCATTCTATATTTTTCACTATATTTTTATGAGGCGGTGAGGATTTAAAAGTCCCTTTAAATTGGCATATCAGGGTTGATTGTACAAGAATTG
>JALPQI010009193.1:0-53162 GCA_025490895.1 Thaumatotibia leucotreta
TAGAGGCAATCGAGTCGCCGCCGCGGTCGGCGAGCCAATTACTGCGCGTCAACAGTGATTTACGATATAATAGCCGCGGTCGACGCCTACATTGTTTAAATGCCTCGACGAGCCGAGAGCAGAGCCGCTCGGCCGCCGCAAACATCCACCTCTTCGCTAGACAAATACACCGAGCGCGAGTAACAAAACAACGTTCCACTTTACTCGATGGCTGTTGACTTTTCTCTACGACCTTCTAAAATGTTCTCTCTCGTGATATTTTAATCTCTTCTCAACAATCCAAGTCCAATTTGTAAAGCGATGTCACGGTCGTCGATCGTCATCAATCAAAGCCGTTTGGGTATTGAACTGAAACGCCAAATACGATTGCGTAAATCGAATGATAGTTAATTAAAACATTCCTTTGAATATTATCCTTATTTAACTTTTTAAGTGATCCGGTCCCGAAAATGTTAGTGGGGCGGTAATATAAAGCTAATTATGTATAATTATTGATACAACTACCCCGCTATTAGTTTTTATCGTGACGCCGCGGGCGTAAATGACCAGCCTGTTGTAATTAAGTGTTTAATTTATAAAGGAACAGCGCGAGCAGGTTTTTAAACCGAAAATGGAGGGTCGAGTAATAACTGGTTGTACAGGCAAACTGAGAACATGTCGACAAGACAAAATGTGGAAAGTTGGAAGAGAAAGGTTTAGTAACCTTTCGACAATTATGTACGCTACTTGTAGCAATGAATGCTGGTTACCGCTAGACGTGGTCCGGTTTCTAATCGGGCAACTTATTCATTGCAGCTATTACTCATTAAACAAAATGGCACACCGTTATTCTTCCATCAAAAGCTTCTCTTCAACTCTTGTCACGAGCTGTCTGCTGAAACAAATGTAAGTCATGACGTGCGATGTATCGCTCGCTTTATCTGCGCCGTAATTCGCTTCGCCTGCGAACTCAAAGTGCAAAACTCGATGTATTTTTTGCGTTAACTCGATAAACAAATTCGATTCTGTAAAATACCGGCCGCCGTGTCCGGCGTCGTTCCGAGAAGCGTCGGTTTCGGTGTCTCATTTTATTTTTTGCGTAAATCATTGGAGGAGCACGCGATGTGACGTGCCCGCGAGCAGTTGCGCCGACCGAGCGATTATTCACGCGATTTCAATTATCTATCAGGCAGGCTGTCTAATTACTACAACGTATAACGAGTGAAGCGGCCGGGCCACGCTTCAAAAGACATGCTCGCCGGCCATTTCATGAGAACCGAATGGGGTATGCATTCGGTATTTTCATTAAAGAAGCCGTCTCATTTAAAACATGCTCGGCGTTCAGTCTGTGTGTGCAATTAACGCGGTGTAAAAGTTCTCAATCCGCTTGTCTGACTCGCGGCAACCGCCCGACGCCGAGTATAACCGTCATATTCCGCCCCATTTGCCAAAGCATATTGCCCCTTACATCCGTGCCTAGCAATATTTCACACCAGCCAATACCGAAGAAGTCCTACGGGACATTTACGAATATTGACGGACTCGTTTGACAATAAAATATTCCAAGCAGCTGGTCTCTGAATGAATAATAGATTTCTGTCAGTCCTAAAATGGAGAAAACGTATATTTAGCAAATTACTATTTTTTGTTGTGAAAATACATAATTCATCATTCGATATGAAAATGTCAAACTAAAGTAATGAAACTGTCTAGTATAATTAAATAAATTGCCGTAGTAGGTAATGTTGTGTTAATTGGGTGCAATTGCCAGTTAAAACATATATTTATTAATATCTCGTGATATCTTTTTTATACGGTCTTGTCTGTCTCGAACCGCGTTTAAAAATAACGGTTAAACGGAAGGAGGTAATTATAAAAGTGTCTCTTGGTACTCCACGCCGGGGGTAGACGTGATAAGAATGCCCTCCCTACATTTGCATGCATGTTCGTTAATTGTTAAGCGCCCTGCCTCGGACGTGGCCCTACATAAATAAGCAATTAAGTCAATTTGCTGCGACATGCGCGGAGTTTTTATTTTAGACATTTATCAGACCTACGATAACTATCACATCGAACTTCTACAAGTACAGTCGCCATCAGATATATATTTGAACATGCACTCTGATGCCATGCCATGACAATAGAAGCCTACTCATATATAAAGATTTTAAAGCACTCTGGCGACTCTTTTTCTTCCTTGCAATGTAATATTTTGAAACGGCATAAATAATTTTCCATTTTCACGAACAAAATCGAACAAGGTACAATGCCCACAATTCGCATTGCATTGCAACGTTTGCAACCCGTTAAAAAATAGAAAAGTTTTTTTTTTAAATGCAAATAGATGCGGGCATTTAAAAATCGGATGTTGCTACTTCGACGTGGTAGTTTCAGTCGTTTGTCAACAAAATACATCGTGTTTTTGGCTTCGCCTCAAACAGTACGTAATGGCGTCCAGATTTCTGCGGGAAACTGTTTCAGAAATAGACGTATTCAGTTGCGTGGGCGCAACGCGTCAAAATATTATGGAAGCGCTAAATTAGATCAAGAATTAGGTATACATACAACTGGTCGCTAATTTATATCTTGTTTCGTAATTGGTTGGTAATTTTGATTTCAGATTACGGCAGGGGGCTACATAAGCAAATTGGCAACAGGCTTCGTCTCATAAATTGTAATACGTATAAGTTTTCCTATTCATGGAGATATTTGCACCAAAAATGTGCATTTACATACGTAGGTACATGTAGTGCAAAGTCAAAAGGCGTAATACTTGATATTTTTATAACAAACTTCTTTATTTATCTTTTAAAGTACCTACATAGTTTTACAAAGTTACTACGTTTGACTGTATTTCTATAAGTCTTAACTTGACGTTTATTACATGCGTATTCGTAATGCACTGGCCTTTTGAAATGCCTTTCAAGATTAATTAGAAATGAGTATCTAGTATAAAATGGCCAATATAAAAGCTAAATTTACCTTTCTTATAATCATAACCCCAGAGCAATACGTATAGTTATGGTTTCTGTAATAAAAATACTTTGTAGCGTCATTGAGTTATTGAAGCAAATAAAAACGTAACAAATGTTCGAGGACGGGGTGTGTGTGTGTTAAATATTTGCTGAGTTGAATGATAAGATAAAATTGTATCACATTCGAAATTTTGATTAATAACCGATCAGAACAACATAAAAAATATATTGAAGTTGGATCTTTACATATGTACCTATACCTAATAATCAATTTCAGTAAATATTTGTTTTGACATGTGCCCATGTCAGTATTCCGTATTTCTGCCCATATTGCGCATTGTGGCAGAGCAGGTATGCAGAAAAGAATTGTATAGGTACTACAGTACAGTACATACCTTCACTTTCCCAACAGACCCTTGCTTATTACAATAATTACGTTACCAAAAATTGCCGCAAAGGTATTAAAACAAACTCAATATTTCTGGTAGTGTTTTTTACTCAACACTTAATAGATTTTCTCCATTATGAAGGTTAGAAAGTGATGGAAACGGCAGCGTCCCCAGTCGGCCGTAAACTCCGCAGTAAAGCTAACCCCCGCCGTGCCTGCTGAGCCGTGTGAGCTAGCTTTGCGGCTCGAACGAGCTGAGAACCGAGGACGCATTGCCAGAAACATTCTGTACATTTGTAGGTTTAGGTTTGAATACAGAAACATGAGATAGATTCCTAATTCAACATTAAAGCAGCTTAGCTTCAAAAGTTCAAAGGATTAATGAGGTATTTGCAGTTTTATGAAGGTATGATGTTATTTGAAATTCAATGTCATTTTAAGAATAGGAGCTCAGAATAATAAAATAGGAGTACAGTTTTAAGTGACGTTTTTATTTGGAATACTTTCATGTAGAAAGGGGCTCATGATCTGGCAACACGAACTTTATCTACCAGGGACGCATCGCTTGAAAGTGGCTGCGCGGAACACAAAGACACATATCCAAATCGATACGACCACCCGACCCATTCAGGGGATGAATTTTAATTATTCAAGAGCGAGATAACTGCGTGCCATCTTTAACAAACAAATTACATATGCGCACCCAATAACGCGATACAGCTTCTGGGCCACCGAGCTTTCAATTATAAGTTGGCGGGATAAGCGACGCGGGTCGGATTGTAATTACCCCCGACCGATGTCTGCCTGCCTGGTACTCGCTTCACCGGAATTCACTAATTAGTTCGACTATGTCGTAATTATGAGCTCAGTGAAATCGTTAACGTATTAAGCTCGTGTTTAACAAACATTCGCGATGATGAATAGCTGCCAGAATCTACTTAATAAAATCTCTGAAATGTTGTTAACAGTAAAAATACTTCATCGTCTTTTATTTTCATTAATAGGTACGGAATTACGGAGAGTCACACATGACATGAGATGTTGAAATAACAAACAGGTTTTCTGTGAAATATGATGTGGGTTCGTCAGTATTTGAGTTTATATTTAATATGAAATCATTATTAATTTCTTAGCTCTTAAATGCTCATACGGACATAATAAGTACCTATAATAACATTAATAAATTTTGCATGCAGAATAAAATAAGACATCGAAGATCAAAGACCGAAAATTTACTGTTTCTGTAAACGGAAAGCGTCGCGTCGTGGAGGTAAAAATAAAGCACTCGAAAGGATAAACGACGCGGCAGGCGTCGAACAAGGCATCTAAGACTGCGATCCCAATCATCTACCCTAAATGCCGACACAAAGTAAGGAAGTAGGGAACGTATAAAACGTCAAAGAGATTGAATATCGATTGTCGACTCGACAGCAATCTCGGTGGAGAGAGGGGGAGGCAGGACACTTCCGACCGCCCGCGAGAATTTATGTTATTGGCACCGCTGGCCGCCGATACGGGACCCTCGCGTGTAATTGTTAGTTGGAACACAGGATATTGGGGAATTAAACGAGTACGGTGATTGATTAAGCGGCGATAACGATTATACGCGCGCGACCCCGAATGAGATATCGAGATGAGACAGGGAGATACCTCGAATCAATTTACAAAGCCTCGCGTTAAAAAGAAAGTAAAACGACGGTGCGCGAGGTCGGAAATAAAAACATGGCGCGGCGGCAGTCGCCCGTTTACAGATTAAGCCGAAAGATCAACAAATATATTTTAATCCGACCCAACAGCGCTCTCGCATTTCCGGCGGCAAAAACTCGCTCCACGACACATGGGCGAGAAAAAACCCGAGTTATTATCTTAAGTCGAACCCAACAGAACCCAGTAGTAAACAACACGAGCACAAAAGAGGGCAAAATAGCGGCTTATAAAAAAATGTAACAAAAAATCGGCTTTTGATCCTCGGCTCCCCTATATTGTATTTGTAAAGGTTTTATTAGTCGGCGAACTGGTCCAGCGACTCCATTTGAGCCGAGTGCGGCGTGCCGTGCGCTGTCGTTTTTTCATCGCCACGTCCAACCAAAGCGTATACTACGACTACATGTGCATTTCGCGCAACATGATCGTGTTTAGATAGCTCGCGCTCGCTTCCATTGATTCCTATTAGTCGCTTCGCCGTTTTATTGTCGCAGAATGGCTGCAATGGAAATAACTAGTGCCAGTTACGTATAAGGGTCCAGGGTTTATCGCCGAAAAGGTTTATGGCAGATCTTCACATCACAGACGCAATTTGGTCCCTCGGAAGCTCGTAATAACAGTCGTTCCCCCTTTATAAATTCCGAATTACTGAGACAAATCTGCTCCCCACGCTTCCCTCAAGCAAAACTTTCCACTCGAACAAAGAGCCCAGGTACACGCCAGCTGCGGATTAAGGTAAATGTACCATATTGCGGTATACTAAGGCACTTTTGACTTTGATTGAGGGTTATTTTAAAAATACGAAAATTCTGGGTGTGTAATCATTTTTATTTTGTAGACGTGTCTTATGAGATGGATATGAGACATTATTTTGCCCCGTAGCTTTTTAATTATGAAAATAATCGCGAATTTGCTAAACCCTTCGTTTGTCCGTAATTGCGTGGTAAAATTTGGCGCATGCTTCAATTCCGTGAGTCGTTGCACATAATTGCGTGATATCTCGTAAGGTCGCATTATTCAAGTATTCTATTAAAATAATAGAATTAAAAATTATTACAATAATAAGAAAAAAATATCGTAATATTGTAAGATTAGTAAATTTGACTCTTTATAATTATAAATATCAAAATAAAAAATGTTTAATTAAAGACTTGGATTTTGTAAGACTTTTTCCTACTATTTATTTATTGAAAACATTTATCCAAATTTATAATTGAAAGAACAAAAATTAAATAAAAAAAAATTAACGCCTTACGAAACTATATGGGTACCTACACGTTTGGATAAAGCAATCTTCTACATAAAATACATGCCTGCATAGCATAAGTATATACCTACCATATAGGATATATGTATATTGCATTTTTTAGGGTTTATTTTCGTTTTATTTTTTGCGCGTGATTAATACCCATAATCCAAATATGAATGTTACTAACTGAGCTATAGCGTAGACCGATAGACAGGCAGACTGATAGGTGAACGGACGGACTTACGAACCGTCATGTTGTTACTGTAAGGGCTTCTATTCAATTAACAAACCCTAATAATCCAATAGCCCCCTTTTCCTGTAATGCTTTTTATTAATATTTGTATATTTTTTTTACTATTCCTCATATACCGGAATAACAGACATAAGAAGAAAATTCTTGTACATTATTACGGGAGTCGGAAAAAATATCTTAAATTAGAAAAATCGAGAAAACCTCTTCTTAGACTGGAAGGTAGTATAATAATTGTGAGAATAACACGGACATGTTTATCTTTTGTGCATTGTTTTTACAAATATAACACATTTATTGTTGATACTATACTCCATTACTTCGTACTTATGACGTAACGAGCACTAACTTTGGGCTTGAAAATAACACTGAAATTGAAGAATAATCATATACCGGAATTACGTCACTGTCATCTTTAGTCATGAATATACCCATTTACATCAAATTTATGAAAAAATGAAGCCACAGTTATAAATGATTGAAGAAAACATTGATGTCTGATTTTCCGTTATTCCGTGATACTCCCGCAATTACGTTCATTGCATCTGATTTGTGAACATAATTACGGGAATCATCAAATAGACAATTTTCATTAAAATATGCTTTATATTGACATGAAAAATAATTAAAAACTTTGGTTAATAACTATAAGGCAATAGTTTTACAAATTTAGTCCAAATAAACTTATCAACATGTCAGAGAAACCTTACGAAGTTCCCACTGCCTCCTTACGCTCGCCGACTACACGATCCTATGAAACTACTGTTTGGTTAGGACTAACGGATTCGGAAGAGCCTCACTGCTTTAGAATTGATTAAGTATGTCTTATAATTGTGTTTATCGGTTGTTTATGAGCTATAATTTATGAAGCATTTATTTAAATCATGAGTTTAATGATAGTTTTCTTATTTTACGACAAAAATCTAAATATTACGGCATAATGTACTATCCCGGCATAGTGTACCTTTACCTTATGCCTCGTCCGACAACACAGTCGATGAGTCGGGCGACTAGTCGGGCCCGACTCCGGTCCGCCGCCGCAAACACACCCGTATAACTTAAATGGGTTTATGACAACTCAGACACGGGACTTTTTATACGGAACACCAATGTTATTCTTCGGAAGATAGATAGACTATTAAATAAATGAGAGCTCATAACAAACATCTGTTGGCGGCCAAACATTTCCAATCCGATAGCGGATGAAATTACGAAACCGTTAAACAAACAGTAAACCGACTAGTTCAAGCTGAACGGTTAATTCAATTGAACACAGATGCTATCTAATTAATGTTAAATCAATTTAACATGGAGGAGTTGATATTTATAACAGTTTCAGTTCATGACATAATGAATGAGGACGTAACAAACCGCGGCGAAGTAATGCGAAGCGGAAATAATAATGGCATTTGTTAGAGCGGCTGTCGGCGCCGCGGGCCGCGGCCCCACATCCTAATTACGCCAATAATAATTACACAGTAGTCGCCAGGCCAGCTGCTACCTCCGCGCCTCCGCTACTAGCCGCGCTCCTCACGCCCTCTGTCGCTCTGGTCCAAATGAGCTGAGCCTCTTCCAACTTTGTCTTTGATTTAAATTTAATTTACAAGTATTCAAGTCTCCTTCATTTAGATTTTAGAATACTAAAGATAGAATTGCGTCTTGTTAACGAGAAATAAACAGTGACTAGCTATTATTAATTAATTACAGTATACCTTCAACTATAATAACAGAATTAACTTGTAGGATCCTGTTTAGTTCATTAATAAAATTTATCTTCGAAATATGCTCGCATCGCAATAAGTCATAACAAAAAATAAGCATTTATTTTGGTTTTATGTATTAAAGCAGAGAGCTTTAACAGGTCTTTATCAGATTTAGGAGTGTATCACAGACAGACTAAACATAATTATGGTGTCAATGAACGAGACAACTACTGCCATAAGTGTGGTGTGTAAGATGCCTAGCGTATTGGTACAGCGTATTTATATGTCATATGATGTGATGATACACAACTTGTAGAGTGATCCACGGATATTTAGGCCACCGTTTAAATTATTCTTAACCCAAAAATATGGTTTTGTTCCCACCGTCATTGTCGACTAACACGTCGATAGGGGCGAACATAATTACCAGGCAGACACAGCAATAATTACAAGTATTAAAGGCCAGAGGGGCGATTTGATATCGTCAATCAATTATTTCGAGCACATTATAACATTTCACGAAGTTCCCGTCCAATAGTCACAACGCTTTGGGTAAAGCAATAACGTTTTTGCGAAATGAATGATGATACGCCAGAGGCAGGTAACGCGATACGTCCGTTCCGGCGAATAAATAAACTCGTTGAAGCGAAAAATTCATCAGAATTTATCATTCATGATGGCGTTGGTTTATGCAATAACATTTCAAATTTCCGATACATTTCCCGTGGCAATCGGGCCGATATCGCATTGGATATGCGTAATGACGAATTAAATAATAAAGATGTAATTGTGAGCTCGTTTACGCTTCATTTAAATCGTGTTTCGTTATACAAGTATTTGCTAATTCGGTATGCCGGAGAGCCACTCGATTGGATTTCCTGGTCGCGTTTTAAATTGTGAATTCAGTAAGGGTTATGGTTGGATGGCCGGGTTCGCGGAAGTCGTGCTAGGCGGCGTCGGGTCTCGCCGGCCGCTGATCAGCAGCCAATCAGCATGTAAATTTATTCAGAGCGATCAGTGTAATCGCCAGCGCTGTTAACCTCATTCGCGACACGCCGGACACAGCGATACCGATCTTATTAATATACTGCGATAACACATGTAATTATGCAGTATTATTATAAATTGATAGATACATCAAATTGTTTAATTAAGCGCTATAGATTATCGTTAATTAGCCGGTTCAAGCAGCGATTACTGAATCCGCCACACCAAATAACGTAGTTAATAGCCGACAAGATTTCATTTTGAATTTAATATAATGTGCCTTCAAGGATCAACTCGACGAAATCAAAGTATTTTTTTGTTATCCGTCCCTCAGCTTCAATAGCCGTATTAGCGACGTGGGGAATTTAAACTCGTTTTATTGTCGAGGGTCCGCCCCTTATTTGAAACTCGCTCGTTATAATAGTATATTATGCGATAGATTAAGCATTAGTACGATTGACAATGGTCACGAATTCACAGATATTGTGAGTGAGGTCAGATAATGATAGCAGAGCCTCGATGTCGGAAGCAATGATGATCAAAGAGGGAACAATGAAAGGAATCAATCGCAGTCGCGGAAAGGGTTGTTAAGGCTCGAAATGCACAGTCACGGCCTGTAGGGCGTCGAGGGCCCAAATTGATATCTTGTCTTAATTATCACGCTTCGCACCAACTTTTCCAGTTAGGGTAGCGAACGTTAAATTGATTTTACAAGAACTTTAGAAATTTTTAGAGCCCTTGACAGTGATTAATGAAAGGAATTTCGGAGATGTGTTCTGTTCTCTCCCCTCGCCTCGGGCGAATACTTAATGACTAGAAAAGCAAAGGGAGGCGCCCTTTTCTTATATTGTGCGGTTTTGGCAAATATATGATTCGCCTTCATACAGCAACGTAATTTAATGCTGTCGTAAAATATTGTGGTAGCGTGACTGCTTATATTACTCGAGCAGCTGTTGCATAGGGCGATAAGATGGTGAACACATCAAATATAATTCGATGTGGTTAAAAAACGTGACGACTTGATGAGATCATGAGATGAGAGCGGGCCTAGTTTGCATGAACCTTTGGCAATACCTCGCGCACGTCGGGTTGATTAATGATGTGCATCGTGCAATAAATATACATTTGCTGCTAGACTATTGCATGCAGGTGCCCGACGATCGAGCCCGCAAGAAGTTCCTGGCCGCATTATGCCGTGTTCGATACTATTACGTAACCGGGCTGGAATGGTTAGCGAGCATCCAATAATGGGTGCTAAGTTTGAAGTAGGCATTCATGCAATTTCACAGACGTTTATCAGTGAACTACCCAATACACCGTGTGGTAACATTATTCTCTTCCGAGCGACTCCAGGTACGCAAAACGCAAAAATACAATTAAGTCTCTAGACCATGCAAATGTGGGCGTCATTAACATTATACTTCCTAATAGGCATTTGCTCTAAAGGAATAGAAAAACCTTGTATACAGAATTCACGGAAGAAAACGTATTCATTAACAATTGAACATGAAAGTAACGTTTTATTGCTCATTTTACGAGTATGTGAACTGTTTTGGACAATGTTTTGAATAAAAGGGAACATTACCCACTATTCGAAAGTTTTCATGTGTAATGAGTAATAACTAATAACCTAGTCTACCACAATTTTGTTGTGTATGCAAAGCGATACAAATTATGATAGCAACTATCTTTTCAGTCGTTGTTTAAATCAAAACTGTTATACCTATTCGTTCGCACGCATGTAATTCAATTTGAACTTAATTATCAAATCAGTTTTAGAATTACGATAGAACAAATTGAATGGAACCTCTATAGACCCATTTTAGATTTTTCGAGTACCGATTTCTACTTTTACAAGTAGGTACTCAAGAGCCCAGATACGAATGAAAAGTGAGGCAGAATTCGGAAATCAGATATATTATTATTAGGTAGGTATATGAATATTTCATGAAAAATAAGATTGATCTTTTTGACCGGAGTACAGTGTCCGAGGTGTGGTGTATAACTGTATACGTGTAAAAACGTCAGCACATGTAAACAAAAAGCTATTAAGCTTCATTCCATTTTAAAGATTGATCGATTAGGCACGAACGTTTGTTTAATCTTTGTGCATTTCCTATCGGGTCTGGCAACATCTTGTAGCCTTATTTGCCACAAACGCCGCAATTGCATTAATTTGCGGAGTGCAGTAGGTATTGTACCAGGAGCACAGCAGGCGGGAGGAGGCTGGGGTGAATTAATGAACCTATGCGGCAACGACAGGCGCGGATTACTCCCGCCAACGTTTGCACTCAATCACTCGCGCAAACAGCCCTAAACCCGAACAATTAAATAGACTACGAAACAATCGGCCTCGAGGAGGGCAATCGGCAATTAGACCGAGATTACACGGGACTACCAATTAAGAATTATTGAACTTTGATCTAAATACGACATCAAACCTACTTCGTATCATTAACACAAATGCGATAAGTTTCTTTGTAATTTGACATCATTTAGTTCTCTAGAGTGTAGATGAATTCTGGTGAAAAACCTCGTTAAAACTTCGAGATAACTTTTGTAATGCAATTTGTGAAAGCATTTTGGAACTGTAAAATACTGTGAAAAGAGAAGAGACAGATTTTAATGTCGTGTCGCGTCGTGGCCTCAGTTAGGCGATGTCAGTTGTGACTTGTGTCATGTCGAGATGTCGACAAATGCTGGCACGGTGCTGTTAGTGATATAATATAATACTGGTAGGAAAACGCGTGGGAAATTAAACAAAAGAGAGTAAATGTGCACTCACCTTAGGTTCTGATTTAATTTTCTTGGCCGGTGGTTGTGAACTCGGGGCTTCTTGCCGCGAGTCGTCAGGTTCAGGTTTATTAGGTATCGTGGGCCCGTGGGGCGCGTGAGGTGTGTGAGAGGCGTGGGGCGCCGGCGCGGGCGGCGGAGGGGGCTGCGCGGGCGCGGGCGCGGGAGGGGGAGGGACGGGCGCGGGCGCCGCGGCGGGCTTGGGCTCCAGCCGGGGCGCGGGCGAGGGCCGCGGCTCGGGCGCCGCCAGCGGCGGGGCCAGCGGCGCCGGCGGCGGCGCGGGCGGCCCGGGCGCGTTCGGCGCGACCGCCCGCGCCACCCCGTTCACGTCGTGCGGGTGGTGGTGCTTGTCGCGGGCCTTGTCTCTCCGGTGGCCGCCGGAGCCGCGCTTGGCGGCGGCGGGCGGGGCGGCGGCGCCCTGGCTCTTGGGCTCGCCGTTCATCTCGTTCGACTTGACGATCTCGTGTTTAGCCTCCGAGCTCTTGGTTCCCGGCTTGGTGCGCTTGATCTTCATCTTGAGCGCAGTGCGCTGCGCGTCGGGCTCGGCGCGGGCCGCCATGCCGCCCGCCTCGTCGGTTTTCTCTATGTCGGCATCGAGGTCAATGATGAGGTCTCCGATGCCTATGTCCCACTCGTTGTCATCGTACTCGAAGTTGGTCGCGTGGGGCGCGGGGCGAGCTCCGCCGGCCGGCGCGCCCTCCCTCATTGACGCAGCCATGCGCGCCGACTCGCCGCGCCCGCCCCCTCGCGCCCCGCACACGACAACACCATTGTAGCCCTGCAACAACAATACTCGTTAACACCACTTCACCAGATGCTGCCCCAGTCAGCGGCCCTACCGCGAACTACGAAATCTGCGGGAATTTTTCTCTGTCACTCTGTTCTCAATCTCATGACGCCTTCGTTGAAGTGACACAAACAAATCCCCGAAATTTACGAACTTCGGTGTTCGCGGTAGCAGGCCAGGCCATTTTACGTTTATATGCAAAAATAGTCAATCGATACTATTTGGGTAAATTTACTCTCACGTAAATGTGCCCTGCCTAAGGTATATTGGTGAAGTCACGCAGAATCTGAGTAAGCATGCAATCTTAATGACCAGGAATGACCAAACACCTATCCAAGGTTAGGCTATCTAAGGTGGTATTCATGATCGAGATCTGAGTGGGAGGAAGCCTAAAAAGACAAGAAATCTGTGAGAATCAAGTTTAATAGTTCTCTTTAAACCTCTAACAATCTAATCATTGCTCGTTAAAACAGGGACAAAACAGTCAAGTCATTAAATGAACACGTTCCTTTTAAATTATTCCTTTATAGAAATTTCATATCACATGAAGTTATAACCAATTCAAAGAGGCCATAATCGTAAAACAGTCGTAAAACGTAGATAAGCTCGGGGTACACCTAAGGCTTGCGAGGAGACGGTTAGCTGCCGTAACAGTACCCGGCAATAAATTAAGTATTACACATCGGTCTGTAAGAAAAAGACTCGGCTGATTTCGGCTTTTTTGAGCGCTGTCTGACACTAAAGGCCAAGCCACGCTGCGCCGGATGAATGTGAATATAGATCATAGAATAGAATAGAATACGCCACGCACACGCGCACGCCTTAAACTTAGCACTATGATTAAATTCCACAAATGTAACCTGAACCTGGGAGCTTAGCACATGATTAGTGCGACAGTAGGTATGTCGCCGCGAGATAGACTATCCATCCCTCTTTCATTCATATATGTAGTTACTAAAAGATGGAAAATCTATCTCGCGGCGACATACTGACATACCAATCATGTGCTAAGCATACTGGTGTCTCTTACTTTTTACTTGCAGATTAACACGTTCGCCTTCAGAACTGTTTCACTAAGTGCTTATACTATGCCGATCGAAATTATCAGATAGCAAACCTGGTTAAGCCTTAACCCTTATTCATAAACGTCTCCTAACTTAATAAGCTGCTAAGTATTGGCTGTCTCTTTCAGTCTTATCAGTATGTCTACAAAAGAGAAAGGGACAAACAATACTTAGTGGCTCGCTAAGTTAGATTAGAAGACGTTTATGAATAAGGGGGTTAACACGTTCGATGCCTGTGACACGCATGTGTGACCGAAAAGATTGTACTCCTATGCCAGCGACACAACACTTGTGTCAAAAACGTTCGTATCGCCACTGGCATAGAAGTGAGAACTTAATTTATGCTAGTGGCATAAGGATACGATTACTTTGATCACGTATGTGTGTCACTGGCATAAGAGTACAGTGTTTTCGGTCACATATGCGTGTCACCGGCATCGAGCGTGTTAACCCCCTTATTCATAAACGTCTTCTAATCTAACTTAGCGAGCCACTAAGTATTGTTTGTCCCTTTCTCTTTTGTAGACATACTGATAAGACTGAAAGAGACAGCCAATACTTAGCAGCTTATTAAGTTAGGAGACGTTTATGAATAAGGGTTAAGGCTTAACCAGGTTTATTTTCACAGAATAGTTTAATTTACAAAAAATTATACAGATTAGTTAATGAAGAAATGTTAATACATGAAACCTAATTAGTAGTAGTTCCTAGTAATAGGAATCTAATTGCAGGGCATAGCGTAATACCTACATAGAATGAAATTAGTCTACTATAGTGGACTGGCGGTTACATACAAAAGTTTGGAGACCAATGACCTAGCTAGACAATACTTAGTTGACTGAAAACGCATGAAGGGGTGTTCGTTGACGATCTTATATGTACTGTCAAAGACAAAATAAGGTGCACACAAAAATGTTCAAAAATATGTCCCAGTGCACTCTAATTCTGTGTAATAAGAACGTCGTAACATATTTATGAGCGGATTCTTCCGATACTTATTTTTGCACTTCGCTGTACCTAAGGCCCTCGTCAAGATGCCAATTGTTCAAAGAAATAATTAACAAAATGTCAACCAATGTTGTTATTTGTATGGCAATGACATGGTCGAACAAAATATCATCGTGTAATTTTCCATACTTCGTACCGTTTCGAATTCGATTATCTTCTTCGATTATTTTGTTTAGTTCTCTCGTACAGAAAAGTATTCACGCTCACGCTAAGTTATTTGTCTCCGGTGAAAGTTAATTGTAGATGGCACTTTCCTATTTAGATTGTATAAGATACGAGAAAGAAATAGAATTGGGCGGAAACCATCGGCTATTCTTAGGTCACCTATAAAGGTGGATTTAGCCCAAACGAGCAAATGCTCATTCTATCCCCCACTCTAAGAAATCAACGAATTTCGACAAATCACGTTTTGTGTAACGAACAAATTTCGTAGTGTGGAGGATAGAATGAGCATTCGCTCGTTTGGTCTAAATCCACCTTTATCTTTAATCCAGGTCATTACATCTATAAATATTTAGAAGGAAAGAAAAGAAAGATACTGATACTGATACAAAGTATATGACTGTCACTATATTGTGAAGTCCAGCCAGACTCCAGGCATTATTAAATGTATTTAATTGTTCAATAAGACAAATGTACAAAAGTACACATCGATACCTTATAAATAGCGTCAGTGAATCCACACCACACCATTCGTGCATAGGTAATCGTGAGAGTCGTAAAAGGAGTAGATAGGCTCAGGGTAGGTACTCAAAGTACGACGTAAAACTATAGCACTCTAGATAAAGAAATAAATAAAGTTCTTATACTAATTATTTTTTATTATTCTTTGTGTGTGTTATACATTTATCTTTTTTTGGCGTTGAATAAATGTATTTTCTTTGTTTCGTTCTAATCATTGTATCAGGACCATGAGCAAACAAGTAACTATCACGTTTGCGTTTAAGCGATAAGTAAAGTAGTCCATCACGCGTTATCCAATACTCACTCACGGGATTCGAACCCGAGACCTTGAAGGTACTGACTGAGCTACGGAGGTTGTCAACCAGCTAAATAACACTGGAATTTAGCATTGCCTTAATAAACGAGTAGAGTACATTGAAAATGCTAGTAAGTTTATAATTGGTCATATTTTAACCCAAAATAAAGACAAGCCGACAAGTACTATTTTTTTTACAGCGTTCTATATTTTTATGCATATTTTTTTTGGAAAATACTATTAATTTAAAAAAAAAATATATCCTATATATTATGAAAGAATTAGACAGCTATTGTCAGTTGTGACCAGCGAAGTACTCATATAGCGATACGTACATTGCACGCTGAATTATTTTGTATGGAAAAAAAATGTCTGGCGTTTTAAATAAAAACATTAAAATGGGTTCGGTAATGCTAGGTCTTTACTAATTACTCCTGCTGCTTTAGGTACTTAATATCAAAGATACATGTTGTGTATTTTGATATTAGGTATTTTCTATTTCTATAATTAGTATACTGATAAAGGATCCAGCAATTCTATTCAATCCCTTATAACCGTTAATGAAATGAACCCGTATGTAAAAAAGAATTAATCCGAACAGTCAAAACCTTAATTTGACACTCCATTTTGTTTTCATTAATTAGTTGTCACTTAAACAAATGTATGACAGTTATCTATTAACCAATTTAATTATTCAAGTTTGTACGCTATTAAGATTATGTTGGTGTCATTATATTGTAAAATTTTATTCACGACTTATCTAAAACGTTTTACTGAGCAAACGTACTAAAACATAAATATTTATTACTTCGTTTTTATTACTTTTATTAAGAGAGTGTGCTTAACTGTATACCGCGTCTCGTTGTTTTTATTTAGCTTCGTTTTTAGTTTTTCTCTGTGCCAATTAAGTTTTACAGAAAGTAAGTTACCTAATTAACTTATCATTATCTTTTTAGCGAACATGAAGATGTTAAAGAATATTTAAAAGACATCAAAATCAGTGTATTCTAATTTTACATCAAAATATCACGTTATTATAGACTTTAAGGAGAAAGAAGATGTATAATTTAAGAAACTGATCGATGTATGTATTATTGCACAAAATGTATGTGGCAAGTACGGTATTTAAAATATTAAAATATGGAATAGAACGTTAAAAAATTCTCTTCAGAATAGACCCCACGGGGCTTGCATATCTCATATTTGACAGCAAATCGCAGCCCCACGTCTCTTTTTAATCAATACAATCCAAAAGAGACTGGTAGCTGCAAGTTGCTGTCGAACGCAAGATGTGCTAATCCTTGCATTTAAGTTTTTCACCTAAGATACTCACTGTTCTTCTTCACTGTTAGTTTAGTTAGTTTCTTAATATTAATTTGCTTCTTTGTTATTTTGTGAAAAAGATGGCAAACAAGAAACGTAGGTACCAGGAACACAGAGCAACAGGGAGATTACTGCAGCGGGCAGTTTATGGCGCGTCGACGCGGGTTTACGGCGCCCTTTTGATAACTCCTCGTAACTATTTTACGACGAGCTCTCATGCCGCGAACGTGTACGTGTGGAGACTGAAAACGAGTTTACAATAAAAACAATCTAAGAAAACAGCCAATATCATATGTACAGTCGCCATCAGATCTAATGTACCGTCGCCTCCGGAACCTTGAGAAATATCCGAACACGCCTTAATTGCCATACCATAACGATAGGCGTGTTCAGATATTTTTGAGCGCTCCGGACGCTACGGTATATCTGATGGCGTCTATAGAATAATATTTTTAAAAATCGTGGCGTAAATATAAGCTTTTAAAATCGTTTAGTTTAAACGTTAGACCACGAGTGTTATTGAGTAGAGTAAGTTTCTTTCACTGACCAAAGAAATGGCTTTTGTCTTCTCTTAGTAAACATCAACACGACAGAGCAGTGCCAGGATGTATCAGGTCAACTCAGTGTACAGACAATAAATTAGTTCAGCAGAAAGTAAGTATCATAGCGTATTCATACAGTTTCAAACTCTATGAAAAATTAAAAACTGCGAATTCTGCAGGCGTACCACGTCCAATTGTTTGTCAGAGTTGCCGTCACGTTCTAACAAGTATGTAAGTGCGAAAGTGATGCGTAGCACGTATAAATGGATAAAACGGGACCAACATAAGCCACCAGGTTGGCCATTCGAGGGGAAACATTTGTCCTCGAATGGAAGAATCTCATAGATATTAAAAACGGGTGCGTAGTCAAGATGCCAACATTGCCAACCGATGACGCTCAATTGCTACAGTCTTTGTTCTAAATATTAATAGAAAAGGGGTGACAGAGAGAGTTAACTGTAGCGCACTAATTACATGGATATCATTTATCTACCTATAAATCTAATAACAGCTAGACCAGCTTATTAATTGGATAGCTACTGTTATATTAATTTGAACTAATTCCCTTGTCCACAACACGACAGCTTTGAATAAAACATTTATATCTCCATATCGTTATAAAACATGATCACATTTACCAATAAATCCGTCCCGATTCCATTAGATACGTTTTAAAGCCGGGATGAATGCGAAATCCGAGCGAAAGATACGAAAATCCGTTGCGATATAAATCGCGGATTCCATTACGTCCAGCCGTATGTTTGTCAATAGGCCGGCTGATTGGCCCCCTCCGTTCTCTGCGCGCCTGGTAGCGGGAGATTTACGGCAGAGCCGTTTGGCTGGCTGCCCGCCTCTGAAAATGACCTAGGTGCATCCACTTGAAATGCACTTGGATCTTTTCAGCCTAATGTTTGGCTTTTGTCATTATTAGATAAAACAAAGGAATAGTGTTAGGTACTCCGTATTTCATTCCAGTCTTTGCATTGACTGATATGCACTTACTTTGGATCTTTTCAAACTAGTGTGTTAGGCTTTTGTCATTATTAGATAAAACAAAGGAATAGTGTTTAATGTTTATACTCCGTATTTCATTCCAGTCTTTAATAACATACTTACTAATACTTAGTTATTATTAGGGTTCAGTATCCAAATTGTAAAACGGGAACGGGACCTTATTACTAAGGTTCCGCTGTCTATCTGTCCATGTTGCACCAAGCTAAGAAGTAGAATAAAATAGCTACTTAAGGGGACTCCCATAACAACCATGAGCTTTTATGATAAATAATGGTACGGAACCCTTCGTGCGCGAGTCCGACTCGCACTTGGCCGGTTTGATTAATTCCAGACTTAAGTATTATTTTAATACAAAATGCAGACATAAGAATTGTTTTAGCTAGATATGATAATATTGATTATTGTGATCATAATAACGTCATTTAAGCTCCTATATCATTGACATTGTGTGTACCTCTGATTACAGAACATATTTAGATTTTACTAATTATCATGATACTGATAGCAAGTATAGCATAGCAACACACATAATAATTGTTCAATAATAGGTAATTATCCAAATATATTATATAACATGTATGTTTAGCACATGATTGGTATGTCAGTATGTCGCCGCGAGATAAATTTTCCATCTTGTACTAACTATATGAATAAAAGAGGGATGGATAGTCTATCTCGCGGCGACATATTGTCGCACTAATCCTGTGCTAAGCCCCATGATGTGTTTAAAAGCATGGCAAAGTTTTTTATTAACAGTCATCACATCACGCAGAGTTGACTGCAATAGGGCGTATTCACTTTATGCATTAATGAATGAGGTTCGCAATTCTGGACCTTATAGTACCTATACTCCACAATAGCTTAGATCCTAATCACGTAACACAAATAAATGGGTACGTATTTGTACCCATTTAATCTCTCCGTGTAATTCAGTGAAGACTGGTAGCGTAAACAAGCTACAGTGACATTACTAATTAGAGACGTTAATCTATGCGCGTACAGAGCCGCTTAGTACAAGTAGGTAAATGTACCATTTTGTACTAACAACTCGGTTAACTGAAGATAGACTTTATCTGATTGAAATAAGGCGCACGAAAGGTTAGTTGCATCGACGGTCGAAGGACTCGTAGGTCAATTATATGCTACTAATAGTACTGGCTGATAAATACCTATCATACAGCATTTCTAATATAATACCACCAGCACTAACTCAAATCTGATCACACAATGACAATCACAGACATAATAAGGGAAAATAGAAAGAGCAATTATAAGCTTGCTGTATACAATCTTTTTTTACGCCAGCTAAAGAACAAGAATAAAATTGTAATATTTAAATTTTGTTGAAATAACAACACTGTTATAACGTAATAAAGGTCTAGTTAAAATAGCATCGCATAGCAATGTTCATAAGGAATACTATATAGTGCGATTTGTAATTTTTTATAGCATCGACAGTAATCTCATTGCAGTGCAGAAGTAGTAAACGCAATCTTTACTGCACACGCAGTAACCGTATATTTTTGCCATATTTGCGTATGTTGTATTTATAAGATCACTTTAGATGCTAATGTAGGTATTGAAGGAAGGGACGCAGCCTCAAAAATGGCTTACTCGATATGTAATAGTACTTACAACTAAGTGACAAAGTGCCACTGATAGCGCTTGAAAAAGTCGGGAGCTGACACAGACCATAAAGGCACGACTTAATGCTCAGCGATTTGCACGGACTGCCTTATCTCGACGATCGGTATGAAAACAGTTAGGCTGGAATGGTAATAGTGTTACGGGTTGGTTACTCCCTAGGTCCCTTAGGTCCTAAGATCAAAATAACATGGGTTCGTTAAAAGCCAGTCATTGGAACAAAAAAGCGGAAACCAAAAAGTGTCTTGCTACAACAATAATAACGCCAGAATCTAGTATATTTTAATCGCACAACGTAATTTCCCAACTAGCAAAGAAGTCATATAAATCAAGAGTTATACGACCTTTAGCCATATAAGAGTTTTATAGTCGTTTTTAGTTAACCTGCTAGTCAAATAAACGTTATAAATCTGTTAGTTTAGTCGTCCTACCAAATAGTCTAATTACTATGGTAAATAAACGTTTTTGCGACTTAATTATACAACAATTATGTAGAGGTTTTAAAGAAAACGTTTACTTAATGATGTTCAAAGTTGTATAAACGTTTTCGTCTTATAAAGGGTTTTGAAAAAACAGAACCGTCGTAATAAGGTCATTTTTACGACGTCTATATAATTTTATTGTTGTATAAGTGATATCATAAAACCTTATCTCGACAGTTATATAGCGGTATTGAGGGTAACTTTAATATGACAAAAAGATATCAGCGGGACTGTTATCTACCTTTTATTCAACAGTTGGTTATATTAACGTCAAACAAAAACTTTGAAAAACCTTTAGTTGTTGCCGAACCCGTTATATTCCTTTTATTGAACTATATGTTTTTAAATTGATTTTTAGTTACGGTTATAAAACATTATGCAATTTAAAGTCGATTTGAAATTAATATTATAAAACATCAGTCGCCATTTCGTGAGCATCACAGTACTATTCAAAAGAAAAAAACCATGGACATTACATCGTGGAAACGGTACAAACAAAGTGGCGGACTAGTAATGGCGGCTTAGTAATGGCGGACAATTTGTAGTCGTTATAAAAACCTTTACTTAAGATAAAGTTATATTGTAGTCGTATAAGTATAAATCAATGACTTGTTCCAAAATGGCTAACCTTAACTATAATAAAATATGAAGAAATATTGTTATAAATTATAATTATTTCGAATATATTAAGAGCGCGACAGCAAAAAACTGTATATCGTCATAAACTTTAACGGTAAAGTGACATTCCCATACGAATTCAGCTCACGCCAAATGTGCAAACGCTCAATATATAGAACAATAATTTCTATTACAAAACTTATAAAATTACCTTGTATTATTTTTCCGTACACTTTTTTGTCACACACACACACACCAAATTTTGCACGTATCTAAAATAAATGTCAGAAGCAGTTTTATAAATAAAACTTAAAAACATTTACTTAACTTAAGAGTCCGATAAGCGATGAGTAGGGGTTACACTAAACCTTCTATAAAACAAAATGGTCAGTTATAAAACATTTATTTGATATTTAGGTCGCGTAAAGGTTTTTGTTGTACTCTTTATACAACGTTTTGGTCATTCCTTAATCGTTACAATACCTTTATTAAACGATGTTAGTCGCCATGCAAACCTTTATTTAACCTTTATCTCACCAATAAGTCTTATAATTTGCGCCACTTTCGCCTTTTATAACCGTTTACCTTACGTTTATATGACCAACCAAATTAGACTAGAAGTTATATGCAAAACGTTGTCTCAACTTCTATATGACTATATTTTGCTAGTTGGGTTAGGTCTATGATAGACAACAAACAGAATAATCGATTACGATTACATACGTTACACGAAATTTAAATAATGAACGCGGGTTTGAGACTGTATCTTACAGGTATAACTTTTAAGTGATTGTATGGAAATGACGTGACTTTTCGTTCGCATGTCATTGTTATACATTTATAAGGTATAACTGATCAAACGATTGCAGAATAGCTTGGCTAGGCCAGCTGTTCAGATAATTAGAACCAAGTTATAACATCAATTCCTACTTAAAATCTTCCTAAACTATACCTTTTACTAGCGGTGAGTTTCCGAGTAATACGAGTATCTGAGTAAGCTGCCGTAAGGAATAACATCCTCATCCGTCATTTTGTAATCTGCCCGTGTCACACGTTTTTCTTGCGATTTCCTCAGCTTGGCGGGAGATATCTCCCACTTTTACTAGTTTCGCCTTTACGTCTGTAGTTCTGCGCATTATGCAGTAGTTTCAATAAAAATAAACTCTTTTAAAATAATTCAAGTGACCTAACGCAATCCTTGGCCGTGCTCCAACGGATGGTAGCGAAATGAACTAAAGTTTAGCGTCATTCCACTTATCATTTAGCGTCATTTGAATAAGTCGCCTGTCTTTCAAATTTAATACATTTACTGGTGAGTCAAGGCATCAGCTACAATTTACGAGTGCTACTTGAAGCTACGTAATGCGTTATCGGTGTCTATCATCATTATCAGGTTATATTAATATTTGTTTAGCGCTAGGTTGTTCTACAATATTAGTGCTTGTTGATTCATGGGATTTAGTCCAAGCGGGAGGCCCCTTTCATAAGTAGTAAAAAGCTGGGACAACACTCGAACGCATGAAACTAAAAGCAGAACCCACTTCGTAGGAAAAATATAACTTAGGTCTTTAGACTTCAGTCCTCATACTCATGCTCACTCGTTAGATGTGATGTGTGTCAACAGTCAATTATTGATTGCCCATAGCCGCAAAGCATGAGAAATCACACACACACATTTACAAAATCTTACCATTATTCATAAACGGCTCCTAACTTAGCAAACCGGTAAGTATCGGTTGTCCCTTTCGGTCTTACTGACATTGATAAGAACGAAAGTGACAAAAAATTGATAAGAGACGTTTTAAATTATAGTTCATTCCGATCTGACGAATATTATAATGAGATAAGATAGTTACGCCATGGAATGACTTGTACTCGTATGATTGGTTGGTCCAACATGTAAAAAGCTTAAAATACGAAGACATGAGAATCTCAAGCTGCGTGATGTAGTTTAATAACATCATTACAGCTCAAAATGTTTAACACAATAACTCTCTGGCCATTACACCGGCTCATTACTGGAATAAAGTGGTGTAATTTAGCCGCGAACAATTTTGTTCTAGCGGATAGCATGATTGCCGTGCCGTGAGATAATCTGGCTATTATCGCCTGGCAGATTAACTTGTGACTGATGACACGGGATTTAGTGTTCGTGTTTAGATTATTCTAATTAGGTAAGTATGTATCAGAGAATCGCCTTCGTAGCTCTTGTTTCTTTAATTCATTCCTGCTGCAATTTTTTCCGAACTTTCGCCAGGTACCGTATTATACATACAAGTGTTTATATAGAGTCATGACAAATTTTATAAATGGATTGTATCGGTAATATATGTATGAACTGAACGCACATGTTCGTTGAATAATGAACAAGATACTGGGTGAATGCCATGTCAGTAAAACGCATAAAATATACTAATACTATCCATCATTGGCAGGGAATGTGTAAAATCGCTCTGAATGTTAAACTTTTTTTTTTATTCATAATAGGTAGACGCTTGACCACGATCATACCTGCTGGCCTGATAAATATCATATGCTCTTAAATTGATGATTTCACATAATCAGTTTAACTCAGTCCACTGCTGGACATTTGCCTCTCCTATTATCATTTCTCCTATTGCATATAAATGCAATAGGAGATAATACCCAAGCGAATTGTCAATACTACCGCGATCGCCAATTCGCTTGGGCATTCGCGGTACATTCATCAATTTTTAGTAAATTAATGGTCAGTAATCAGTAACACTGCAATCCCATAGTCGACTCTTACGATACTCACGGAAAGACAAACAGTATTTACAGATCTAATACGATAGGAACACCATTCGATGAGTATATACAATTACACAACCTAGTCCTATATAAGCTCTTTACGCATCTTAAGCACCCTTTAAAAGCACATTTTAAGAACGGATATTAACGCGAACGTGTAAAGACAAACCCTAAGGTGCTAATATTCTTTGAGAGAGGTGAGCGTAAATTGATTTGGACGGATCCCGAGTCTTAGAGATGCTAATACCGAGTTAGGCGTGAAATACCCCGGGGCGGGCAATATCGCCGGGATCGCCGGCGGTGTTTGCCGAGATCTCGGCGGGCAGGGTGCGCCGTCTCGTCTCGAGATCCGGACCACTGTGTACTTAATCAGATAGTGCATCTCTGTTGCTAGATTTCCGCGATTTGCGTCGCTTTTGATAGTGAAAATTGCATGGAATGCTTTTCGCTGACGCGGATGTGATTTTTTGCGATTGTGGTATAAAGAGGATCGGATTAGTGTATGTCGCAGGGTTAGAATTTGATAAAAGCGACATCTTGCCGCGACATACACTATTTTTCCCTGTTTTATTAACGATTTTATAGACGGGGAGTATCTCGCGACAACATACTATCGCACCAATCATGTGCTAACCCTACTGGTGCATGTAGTAAACTTCTAGTAGTATTTATGCATGCACGTGTTTGCATTAAAACATTTCGACGTTGCATATTTCAATAATACCTAACTTAAGTGCCATATAAATACTGTGCAACCGCATACGACATACGCCATTATCTAAGATTTTCACATGTACCTTACAATTATAATATTGTGTCGTAATGTATAATAAAGTGTAATTTCGCCGCTATACTTTGTCAACCTCGTATCTGCAGCACTAACTTAACCTCTCGTGTGCCGGAAATATTTTTTTCTAATAGTTTTCTCGTACGTGGATCCACGTTCCGGCATACAAGGCAAGGGATTAATGAAAAAAGCACCCGTATTCATAATGACAGAAAGGCGACATTTCCATGAATTTGGTTGCTGTAAATCCGAGATTGAAGCAGAGGCCCTACCGCAAACCACGTCGAAGTGTTGTCTCCCTGTCACACTTACCTACGAATTCACGAGTGCGATAGAGAAGCAACTCTTCGTTCGTGGTTCGCGGTAGGGCCTCAGATATAGCGACGATTTGTGAACATCGCTGCCCACTTTCACACACGGTTCGGTGCTTCACACACCCAATGATAATTGGCCGGCATTATTCTAATTTATTGTTGTGTAAAGCTATCGCTATTAACATCGGACCACAATTTACGACGCATAAATAAGTCAAATCGTCTTCGCCGTTAAATACGCATTAACAAATTAGGACAATCGGCTTTTGAATTCTTTAGGTATACACGTTTGCATGGCCAAGGCCCATAGACTAATATAATATTTCCAGACCTTCTGTATGTAAGACAAAGCTGTGATTGATTGAAGTGCACAAGGCCATGTGCACCGGCCCTACCGCGGACTACGAAATACGCAAATTTCGGGAAAATTTGTCTGTCACTAATCATGATGACGCTTTCGTTGGAGTGACAGAGACAAATCCCCGAAATTTGCGAAGTTGGACGTTCGCGGCCAGTTCTCATATTTACGCGATACGCATAAACACACATCAACAATTGTCGCAGATTATACCTGTCGCACTTCGCTCGCACCAAAGATACGAAGACGTAATGGATAGAAGTCTGCGATAAACTCACGGTGAGCACACACAAGTCAGTGTCAATCGGTAATCTGAACGAATCACTCATTCGAACCTTGGTAGCTAGTTAGTTAGTTTTACTGGGCTTTTTCCGCAACTCGACAACCATTGTGCCTTTTTTGCGTGATAGAACCTTGGTAGCTGTGACATGCATGACATTACGTTGTATAGCGATTGGTAATCCGTACTATTTTATACATCCATGGTAAGGCCTTAATGCTGTTATGTAGGTGTTTGCTATTCAATTCACTTTCGTGAGACTTTTGTAGGGCTTCCTTCAGGTTATTCCAATTACTTAGCGAGGTTTATTTTATTAACTGTATAGATGTAATTCAGATAACACTTTTTTATACAGTCAGCCTCAAATACTTTGTAGCGGTCAAATTAGTCCAATGGTTCGTTCAATAAGACCGTGTTTTTTGGGTTCAGGATGTTTTCTGTGCTGAGTAACGGAGATTTAGGTCTTTATTACCGCAGTATTTTCGAAAATGACGACATAGAGATTATGAAAACGGTTGTATTGTAATTGTAACCCTACACCTCAAACCGGAAGCCGTACCATTAGTATCCGTATCCGTATTGAGTAAAATCTAACGTATCCTTTACTTTCCAACTACTCCGGCTACTAAGGCTCTACAATGAGATAAACACCGCGATTCGATAGGTAATTAATTTACTTTTCTCAAACTTGCTACGGAATGTTGATGTTACTTACGTTAAATTAAACCCGGAAATACTATGTATCCGGTGTCAAGTGCTAAGATGATATGTAAAGAGATTTCATGTATTTATTTCACACCTAGGACTGCAAACAAACTGTCTTTTGTTTTGAAACGTCAAATTGTGACACTAGGTTTTGACATTCAGCCACAGAAAAAAAAAACCTTAGAACTAATGTTTATACCAACAGGTAAAAGGAGACCTCAGATTAAAAAAAAGTTAGGCGCGAATGTTTTTTTTTAATGTTATATGATACTATTAATACTGTACTATTGATATATTTACAAATTAAGTAGTATGGTTCGGCGAAATCAGTTCGTTTTATTTCATGGCAAGTTTGAGAAAAGCACTATACAAATCTCGGCGAGAAACAGGGTTACAGGCCGCGTATCACTATCTGGCCTCAGTTCCTTCGGCCAGATATATTTACTTGGCCTGTAACCCTTCGTTTCCCGTCCTCTATAGTAATGTACTATTATATCCATCACTCTCGCACGGCATTGGTAAGAGTGAGATAGATAGAAAGTTCACGTAAAGTTAAACGCCAATTTCAAACTGTACCATAATTTGACACTTGCGACGCTGCTTTACGTATTAGGTACGTATCGAGTAAAACCTAACGTTACCGATACTTGCAAAGTTATGGTTTGGCTACAGCAATGTGAGCTACTCATACTCGCTTGTGAATAAATTCAATAAATAGCTTGAACGTAATTTCTTATACGATTGCGATTGCTCAAGTCACGATAGATCCTATACAAATTTCAATCAACGGCGTGAAATCAGTGTTAGTTCGTTAAATCCGTGTTGCTTGATCGTGAGAGTAGAAGTATTACGAAACCGGATAGACTATCATTTTAACAAGATTCATTTTCTTTATTTTAATGTACTCGTAAACCTTTAAAGGTGCATTCAGACCAAACGAGCATTCGCTATTCTATCCCCAAGTCTACGAAATTCGTTCGTTACACAAAACGTGATTCGTCGAAATTCGTTGATTTCGTAGAGTGGGGGAGAGAATTAGCGAATGCACGTTTGGTCTTAACTGAATGCACCTTAAGGTGAGTTCAAACCAAAAGAGCATTCGCTGTTCTATCCCCCGTTCTACGAAATCAACCAATCACCTTTTGTGTAACGATCGAATTTCGTAGAGTCGGTTAGAATAGCGAATGCTCTTTTGGTTTGAACGCACCTTTGATGTGAAACATTATGACCGTGCTCGACAGTACTTGAATATCATAATATTACTGTTATCTAATCTTCTATTATTTATAGGAGGCGATTGAAAATGAAATAAATACGCAGTTCTATATAAAACAGGACCGTAAAGTGTGACGTTTAGTAGACTTACACAGACTATTCGTATAGGAGTCGTTAAAGTAACCCTATTTTCCTTAGTTTCCTTCCCCCCGTATACTCCCGTAACTAATTTCATACACCATTTCGTCCTCTTGAGAGATTATTTCCCGAATTAAAAGTACTTACCTATCCACTTAATTAACTGTACTTATGTCGAATTATCAAATTCTTTTAAACTAAATACATATTAGATGTCATATACTCGTACCAAATAAAAAACACGACACAACGACACACGACAACGTTTAAGTTTACCAACGCTGGAGGTGGAATTTGAACCCACGTGCTCATGCTCAGCTTTCGTGGCTAATGTAATGCCTAAACCACTAGGCCACTGAAGCTTAGCACCCTTTTCTTTTAATCTGCCAAGGCTTTGTGCGAATAAATAATAAAATAATTCGCATTTCTTAAAATCATTTATATTGCAAAATTCGACGCATTACAGCAGTAGGGCCGCTTAAGTTCCCTTTATATGCAGGACGGCACATGACCACGTATCATTTCTCTCACACTCGCGCTGGGTAATAAAATCTCAATGGCCCATAATTGCGAATGACGAAATGACTCGTTTATTTCGGTTAAATATACAATACCTGTGAAGTCGGTAATAATTAAATAATGACAGATGAATGGGGCTATAAATCAAAAGGTAACGACTTGAATGCGACTCTATTAAAAACGATATAATAATATCCAGTTTCGCGTAAACAAAGAGCGATCGACTTGCTGTTTGACTTGTGACTTTGCATATCTTCAGGGAAGGGAGAGTCACCATCAGATATATGGGAGCTGCCGCGATGCTCAAAAATATCTGAACATGCTCGTTATGGTGCATTCAGACTAAGCGAACATTCGATATTCTAACCTCCCACTCTATGAAATTCGATCGGTACACAAAACGTGATTGGTTGATTTCGTAGAGCGGGGGATAGAACAGCGAATGATCTTTTGGTCTGAACGCACCTGTAGAACTAGCGATACAACAGCGAATGCTCTTTTGGTTTGAACGCACCTTAACGCCATGACAATAGACGTCTGTTGAGATATTTGTGAGCACTCTAGCCACTCCGATATATCTGCAAAATTGGTTGTACACAAAATTTGCCACTTCACTTTTTACCGTTTATCAAGTGGTGACACCGCAAAACCTATAAGTACAGGCAATTTGATCGTCATGTCATGAATCGAATAACCAATCGAATTTGCGTCAAGGCCGACAAATGATCTATTGTGGTAAGATTTGACATGTGTACGCGAGAGGCTTGAGATAACACAGCCGTAACGGTTCTCCATTCCCATCCTATATCAGAGACAAGTAAACTTATTTCTCCTTATCGTAAGCGAATAGGGTGCAAAATTGTTATCATATATTTGACGTTGATAAACAATGCATCCTAAGCAATAAAATTGTTTATGGATAGTTTCACCTCTGCTATAATAACGAACACGATATTCTGAGAGTTCTCCGCGCCAAGCGAATGCAAGTACCGTTTCATCTTTGACATATGAGCAATTATCTTGTTTATCTGTGTCTTGTTTAAATTGACCTGCTCATCAAGTTTAATATTATTTGAACATAATTACAGTGTATTAAGATACTTACTTAGTTTAAGAGAGAACTAAGCGTTTTAGGGAACTTATAGCTCTTATGAACTCTTCTAAACATTGATAAGTTTAACAGACGTGCTCGGGACAGTATATGAACAAAAAAGAGGAGAAAATGGCTTGACGATTTTAAAATACGAGTATTTAGGAATTTAACCCTTAAATGCATGGCCTTGACAAAGATTTATTCAAATTTGAATTCTGACTTGTTGTCAATAGGGTTGAAAGTACATGATGTATATAATATACATCACTATGCATTTAAGGGTTAATTCAGTTTGACACTGCTTACGTAAAAACTTACAGGTGTAACACCAGCGTCCACCATTTTACTTCCTCATGTACTGTACAGTCATCAAAAAATGTGGTTTACCACTTTGCGGCCCTATTCCGCGGTAATAAAGTCGAAAAGTGGTAGACCACATTTTTTGTCGACTGTCAGTTGTTTGTTTTGGTAAATCTCAGTCACGGTACTAGGACAACACGGAGAGCAAGACATAATTGTATGTACCAGGAGATCATGAATAAACAAGTAGCTAGACTGAAGATGAAACCTGTGAGCGAGCATAAGGCAGGGTTCTCTAACGACGCCGTCCCATAACTACACGAGTATGTAAGTCCTCTGCCGAAGTTGGTTGGTTGGTACTCTTACAATGTTGAATAACGATTGAGAAATAGGTAACTATAATAATAATTTATGTCCAGTCAAGGGCAAAAATATCTATACACTTTTTTACTTATGTCTGGAGCATTAGGTCTAAAATTGTATATATATTTTTGCCCCTGACTGTACGTTATCACCCTTAGGTACTTGATGCTAGGAGTGCATATAATTATACGCAAATAGGTATCATGCTTCTTACGAAAAATTTGACGACGAAATCATCCCACGCAAGATAAATTGTATAACATTTTTGTAAAAACATAGGTACCTATGCTATACGTATTCAACTAGATATTACAAATACAATATCCGCAATAAATAGAGGCATATTTACACCGCCATTTTAATTAACTCGACAAAAACTATTCCGAACCTACTCAAATATACACTGTACATACAGCCCACCATTCGGGCGTGAATGGAAGAAAGTGTAGCCAACTCGCTCAATATTTTAATAGCGTCGATCTTAAACAATATCGCTAATAGGCTCAACTTTTGTCGCATTCCTATCCCTTTCAAATTTAAGCCCTCAAAAGATACACGGGGAGGTTTCACAAATTATTCATGACAAACAAAATTAAATAAAAATAATACGGAGGGTTGAAAAGTTTTCGAGATAGTCTTATTGTTCGCGTTAAAATACGGCTGTGAGAGCCCCTGCGTTGGTGCTGAATTCTGAACACTACCGAAGCCCCTTGGTTGAAAAAACCAGTATAAGAGAGAACTTGACAATGGTTACAATTACTGGTAATCAGAGGTCACAGGTAATCTGGTTACCTAAGGTTTGCGCTCGGCGAGCAGTGGGAGTTGACTCTGTGCAGACCATAAACTTTAAGCCGTAATGACCCTTCTCGGCAGGGATATAAACAAAAGGGCCAAAATGGCGACCCTATTATAAGAAATGGAATGATGATTACATTATGATTTTTGTTTATCTATGAGACTGGAACTAACAATAAGCTGGGTTAGGAATTTGTAAGGATTCATTCGAAGAAATCCGGTAAAGAATGTCATTATTGTGTTATGTAGTGACACATAAGCGCTGGGTTAGTTCTTTTAAGTGTGTGACATTGCCGGAGCTAAAATTAAGTAGTATAATTCATTATGATTCGTTCTGCAAAATCAAGTAGGTAACACATCTTTAGGTTCCTATTGAACAAAACGGTTATGTGTGTGTTATTATACATACTTATAATATAACAAGATTAACAAACTATAATTATGTAATAAAATAAATATTGGTGAGATGAATAATTACAGAAAAATAGCAAAATAAAGTCATATTAATGAATCACTTTTTGATTTTCATGGTATAAAACAATATGTACAAAGGCCAACACCGTTTTAGAGTCATGACTCTTATTAGGTACAATGCACATAAAATGCGTGAATGATCAATTACCTGTGTTGTCAATGGTACTCAAAAGTTTAACACAAGTTTTAATAGGTAGGTACTGTGCCATGTTTACACAAACATACTTACTTGTATCATCTACAACTAACAATGAGAGTGGACCACGTGCTATACTGGTCCCAGATTACCTGTATTTGTTCCTAGAATTATTCATGTAATGTTCTCACTTGATTTGGTGTATTATGGACCGCAGGCAGCCATTGAATGGAATTTTAGTACCTGGTATTCTGATCTGAATAGCAAACGACGCTAGCGATAGAGCAACCGGCAGGTGGGCAGCAGTTATTGTCTGAGGTATTATTATACATAATGCAGTGATTGCTTAGTATCATTAAGTTTTTATTTTAGTCTGACTAAAAGCATAGCCCGATATCTATGCTTTGCTTATAGATAGACGCATTTGATTGGACGTAATTAAGGGAACCAATTCACACGAATCAGTAATTTTAAAGATTGGCTTTGTTTCTTGTGATTTAAAGTGTTAATTAGAATGAAAAATTCATGTGGGTTGGTTCCCTTTTGCATAATTACGTCCAATTATGAAAATCTTTGTACTTACCAATGTTAAAAGCGATGCCTGACTGCTAATATAGACATCTTTTAGTTTCATGTTATCGTTAGGTATCAGTGTTATCACGCTAAAATACTTGACAAAACAATCGTTTCGTTTCTTCGTCTCTTACTAACTGCTGTTCGCCTAGTACCTACTCGTACTTGTCACTGATATTATTTACATTCCTGATATATTTATTTTCAAAACTACAATTTATGTACATAGATTAAATCTAACTAATCTACTTAACCTAACCTATATCTAAGATTGGCCCTTGTGGCATTGTACCGAGGATGCTGGCGGCATTTCCTCGCTGTATCGCAATACTGATGCGTTGTGCGAGGAAGTCGCCAGCTCTTCGGTCTCTAGTTACATCAACCAGACGTTTCGCGATCTCAGCAAACAATTTGCGTGCGCTGGGGCCCCAAGAACCTAAAGTTTCTACGCCAAACGGTACAAAATCGTACTCTTTGCCGAGGCCCTTATATTTATTACGTTTTAAAAATTCGGCATTTTCAGCCGCAGCGGCTGCCTTAAACGTAGTTCGTTGAAGATGGGACGGTGCCAGGGTATCTACGCAAGTAGCATCCCATACCAACATCCGTCCCAAGCTCCAAGGAACCAAAGACACACCATCAGGTCTCTTGCCATCATCCCTAATAATACCAGTAGGCTCAAGAAGAGCAGGTACGTTGATCGTGGCAAGAGACCTGCGGATTATGTCGTTAAGCGTCGCATGTCTGGAAATACGGCCTGCGCTTTTTTGACAACTTAGTCCGTGGTGTCCCAGTCGGTCCACGTCTGTTTTTCATTATGTGTTGTATTTACATTCAATATTTTATATTCTCAAGTAAATACAACACATAATGTGGCATTGTGTGTTGTACAATGCAAATACCGTTGTGTAATTATCGTTGCCAATGTTTGTTTTAAATGGGTATACCAACCTACGATGTTAATCTTGTTTTCATGCTGCTTGAGTTATAATTATAACACTTATGTATAACTTATTTGCTCTTTGTATTATATGAATGAGCAATATAGGTTTTTTGCATGTAAACACCTAATTTAGAATACTAACTAGGCAAGATTCCTGTCTAAATAGCTTTAAGTACTGCGTTCATCATTACTAATCATTAGTGAGTTGCCTAACTATGAGTGACATTTAAAGAATGTTCTAACGTAAAAGAAGCAGAAGCAAAAAAGTTGCTCAGGTAAGTTACTTTTGCTCTGAATAGACTAATTTCCTTTGGTATTCAGCTAATTAGTTTAAACGATGCTCATTAACATCACCTTAAGCAAAAAGCATGCACGGCAGCATTGCAAGGAAAGTTACATAAATCTTTGATAACACTTAAACACAAATAACAAATCATGCAAACAAATAAATGTAAATCAAGAGCAAACAAGGTTAATTACACTTAATAACACTAGGCGCTATCTTATCTAAGACAAATAGGTACTTTGATAAGCCTTACCGTTCTCAAGTTGATCTCTCGAGGACTCGCTATGTCAATCCAAAATAGACACAATCCATGAACACTATAACACTATAGTTAACACAAACACTGGTGCGGCCCGACACGACTACACCATCACTGTACACATCCCGGCTTGCACTGCACAGTACCTGCAGACAAAGGGAACGATGAGCACTCACAGAACACACAAATTTTATAGTCAATCCGAGGGAGCACACGGGCAGCGCGTCGGTCGCATCGCACGCTTCACGAATACTGAGCGCTGAGCTAGCGCAGCGTGGCCCCGACTCGACTCTCGACTTGCCCGCGCCAACTCGACATTACTCGCTCCACTAACCGCAACACTAATGTACTCAATCAAACCCCATCGGCCACTATGAGTATGACCAAGCAACAGTATACTTTTCTAGACTATTAGAGACATGTTTTTAGTACCGTTGCATATTGATAACGAGCAAAAAATGTAATGGAGTTGATAATAACATTAATAACACATTTAGCCGTTAGTTGGGGGGCTTTACAGTACTAAAATAGACTATGTGTATTGTATTTTAGATACAGCAAAGAGAAATATGATTTCAAAATTCGTAATTTGTTACTCCCTTTTATTCTTTAATTAAGTTCTACCTATTCAATTTAACATCCATCCAACACAACTCGTTTTCAATTCCATTGATTGCTTACGCTACAAAAGTAATTAAATATCGAAGTTATAACAGTGGATACAAAAGGTGCTTTAAAATATAAATTGAATGCAAATTATGAAGTTGTATTGTTGAGATGAAAGATACACGCGAATGCGTTTGCATTTTATATTTAAATTGAGATTGCATCCTCAATGTGTCAACGCTTACCGAAATGAGCAGCTCTTAAAAAGGAATGCCACTCACTTAATAAGTCAACGTATCCAAAAATCTTCGCAAAAAATAATGAGGCGAGATAAAACGAAAAGAGATGCATCTCGACTTCTCGAGGGAGAATGCGGCAGGGGGCGTCGGCTACCAAAATATTACACAAACATTTATGCATGAAGGGATAACAAAATGTTACTGCACGAGTAATATGCTTGCCCTGATTGCGGTAAATCTATTAAAATATTCAGGGAAATTTATGACGAGCTCGAATTATAATGAATAATGGCTTTATGTCGACGCCGACACGGGTGACGTCACGATGTGGCAATGGGACACCGCATGTCCCCAGCCGTACCGTAACAGAGTTCACGTGAGTTTTTTTGAATCTATTAGGACTGAATGATGTAATACGAAGGAATTATTAGGGAAGAAAAAGTAACAGCACTAACTTGGCAAAATAAACAAAACAGCAACAGTTAGTGCTGCAGCAGCAAAAGGGACATAATTATGTATGTACAATGTACGTGTATGTATACTTGTATAGTGTAGGTAGAAATTCAAAGCAGGCTAACTACTCCGCTATTTTTATTAAGTTTTATTGGAATGTGCTCGAAACCTAGTATTATTATCTGAGATCAGTCATTGGTAATTTCATTACACTCACTGCTTCAGATATTACTGTTAATAGATTTTATAAGTGTAGCTACTATGTCAGTTTATTTTTCCAAATATACGAGTAAAGGACTAAAACCTGCATGTAACTTTCGCTTCGTATGATCAAGGGAATGTCAAAAAACCACAATGGGAATTTGTTAGTCCTCCGGGCTCCGTCCGTCCACGCTCGGCTGGAGCACACCACATTTCCTCCACCAGAAACATGTGAGATAATAAAAAAGTTATATCCGAGCAACTCGTAAAGTTTATTTGTGTATTCTTTAAACAAACGGATAATTACGGAGGTTTATGGGCGGTTACACCGCTTCTCGGGAATGAATAAATTAATGCGATGGATTGCTTTTAAATAATCAAAGTTGAAATGGACTGACTTGTAGTTGGGATTGAGAATTCGCAGTTTCTCAGTAAACCCATTTGAAATCTGCAAAAATGAAATTATAGCCTCGCAAGGCACAATGGTTGACGTATGGAAATCTTACATTTACTTTGGAAAGGGACAGATCTTTGATCATAGAACTTCTTTTTCGTAAGTAGTATAAGGTATAGAGAGTGAGAAAGAACTATGTATATCATTCTAGCTAATAACTCCGTCACTATAACTTACATAAGAACTTACAGGGTCGCGTTTTATTATGTTACTTTTTACAATTTCGCTGTTTGCCTCTCTAACGCACGCACAAATTGGCTAGAAAGAGAGGCAAACCGCAAAATTGTAATTGTTGTTGACTTGACAACACAATTCATGCATAAAACTAAGTTACAATCGACTTCGAAGGTTCGATGCATCTTTTGCACTAAAGGCTAACTTAAATCTGGTAAGTAGGTACACATAATCCGAGAATAAGACTTCATGAATGTATTATAATAATATTAAGACTAGCATAAAGTAAAGTTTGAAATGCATTCACGTTAACAAACCCTCTTCAAAGCCTATTTAAAATAAACAGACGCTGCGAGTGCTTTGTGTCGCAGAACTGCGCACTACAAAGAGAAATTTAATCAGAGCATCTCCGACTTAAATTATGAATGTAACTCCCAGCACATAACCCCGGATTAGACCCTCGGGCACCAGACTATATCTGTCTGATAGCTACTAGATCAACGTATTTGTTTTCACACTGTTTGCTTACCCTCTGATAAAACGAAGTAGGAGATCCGAACTAGCTATTCAGATAGCAGAGGCAAGAAATATTTTCCAATATATCTGAAGTAGCGGAGCGATGCGGATTGTAGGGGCGCAGATATTTCTCATATTCTTTTGTAGGGATCTCCGCGGTCGGCTTTGTTGTTTGAGTTATACGGAGACTTACTGAATAAGAAAAAACATTATTCAAAAGTCGTTCTCCGACGCGAAACGAAACACGCGCCGTGAGCTAACTACTAAAGTTGGTCGTATGAATTGTGGGATCCTAGATCGCGTGGGAAAGCTACATAAGAACAAATACTGAGATTCTCACCTACATGAATAAAATTAAGCGTTATACTCGTAATAACGTAGTAATCTCACCGCTTATTAATCTTGCTACTTCTTTTGGAGTTAACTAAGCACAGAGGGTAGACGGAATCGCTATCCACTTGAAATAACAACTTGAAGAATGTTTCCGAAAAGCGTTCCCAGCTCCGGTCGATTCAGGTCGGATCGTCTATTGACATTGTAATCTAAGCTAAAGCGAACCGAGCCGGTTCTAAGAACCGACCTTACGTCGCCTCGTCCCCTTGCACAGTCGAGCGTAAGACGCCGGAAACTATAATCGGCATAGGCCTTTTAAATGTGTGGAAGGATTGTCTTGTCACATCCTTCTGTCCTCGTAAATCCCTTTGGGGGGAAACTTTTCAATTGCACAACACCCGGTGCTTCACGTATTGTTACGCGTATTCAATTACAATAATGGTGCAAGGGATAGTGTGTTTACATTTACAAATGTCGGATTGACTGAGCTTTGTCGTTGTGGCTGTAAACAAACTCTAGCTGCTGGGAGTTGCTTGTAGTTTAAACGGAATTTAGGACTTTGAAGCCGATAGTGTCGACTTGCATAAACTCTGGTTATTAGGAGCTTAGGAGTATTAGGACGCTTACACGGAGTTAAACGAATCCTCAATACTGTAAGGAATTGTGATAATTGGCTAAACAAAGATGTTTTGTACAGATGTAGTGCATAATCCTTTTCCTTCGACTTTTCACGGCAGTAACACTCACTAAAACTTCAGTACCTATCCTTAGCATTGAAGCTAATTGACACAAAAATCGATCGTTTCCGTGACAATACGAAGGTAAAATTCACTACATTTGTAAGCAGAACTGAAAAAAACTGTACCTGAACATACCCGTATTAATATCTCTATTACAGCAATGATGAGTGAGGTTCACAAATGTCGGATAGAATGACCCTGTAGCCGTCGTGTTTTCGGTGTTTTTTCCGGTGACCAAGTCATGCATTGTTAATCACCGAGGCGACGGCAATTTGTACCGATAGCCGCAACTGTAACACGACGCCGCTCGATCGCTCGTGATTGATGGGCCGGTGTCAATTTCGCGATATTGCTGACACCCTGGTACCACGAACCACGAAGTGTTGCCTCCCTGTTACACTTACGTACGAATTCACGAGTGCGAATGAGGCAACACTTCGTTCGTGGCTCGCGGTAGGGCCCCTGGTCCCAAGCTCCCAAGGCCCGATGAGATTGGTGCATAATTTACACGGATAACTTTACTAGCCTGTGCAATAGAGACGTTCGGATTACACCATGTCGGCTTTGCATGTCGATCATGATTGTCGTGTAGCGTTTGTAGTAAATTAATACTTAAGGACATTTACTTTACAGTCACTTTCCAGCTCTTTATTACTTAGGCTTGATTTTGCCAAACTTTTATTTGACGAATAGCACTCACTTTCAAAACTCCATAGTAGTTAAATTGACAGTTATATCTGAGAGTAAGCATTATTTTTGGAATAAAAGTTCAGTAAAATCTAGCCTAAGATCGATAGCATAGCATAATTATTGTTTACCAACCTTCTCTCATTTTATCACAAAATAATACAATAGGTAGGTATGTGTCACTGGCACCGAATACTTTTAAGTGAGCGAAAAGTCCATACGCTTTGTCAGCGCTAACCGTTTTTCTGTTACACATTTTTTTAATGATACAATTTTATTATCTTTTGGACTTGGTTATGCGAAATAATAGTCGAAAGTCGTCAATCATATAAAAGCTGGTATAAAATAGGAAATGAAACAGCACTTTAATCATTGGTCTTAGCTATTGACAAACTATTTCTGTCCCTCCAATTACACCTTAATTGGCAAGAGACAATTTCTAGAAATGTTTGCTCAGTACAACACTGTAATAATGTTCTTGTCACTGTAATAATCAAACACCCAAGCTAGTACCTATAAATAAAACTAAACGATGATATTGATAATTAAGCTCTTAGCGATAAGATATTGTGTTCATGAAGCTATTTAAATAAAGATTTATATCGAATGTATACCCTAAAAGCTAAACCGTTAAAGCAACTCCGCCGAATTTAAAACGATATTGAGGTTAGCATTCGATAAAATCGACTCACGACGATTCGATTGAATGATAAGCCACGTGGGATAATGGAATCGATAAACAAAGCCAGTCGATTACCGCCGGTTTATGTCGAATGTTAACTAACGTGGGTATCATTTTAATAGTCCCATTCGTTTAAAGTTTGATAACCGTAATCAACTTTCCTTTTAAGCTTTGCGATATCGACTTATTTCCATAAAAATAGGAGATAAATATCGAGGCATGAATTATGCGCTGATTCGATACTTTATTACGAAAGAAATAAGAATTCATTTCCGTCAAATTAGACGTGTGGCTATATTGGCAACGTAAGAAACTAAAGAGTTGGTTAATTTATAACAGCGTTTAAGGTTAAAGCTAATTAACATATGCAAAAGCTTTATCACTTGTTAAGATCTTATTCATATTCTGTGAAATATGAATATTAGTGTAAAATACTTTTTCTTTGTCAACTTGAGAAAGCTGAATTGACCAGTAAGAAAGTTACACTAAACTTAAGTCCCTATATTATCTAATTCAAGTTCCTATGTAAAATAAACAAACACATACGGAAAAATAGGTGCATATACTTATAGGGACCTACCTAACAAACTTAATAAAATCGGTTTTATCTAAATAGTAGTGCACAAGGATGTATAATGAATACAAAAAGCGGGAGTGTTTTTAAAACAAGTTTTTTTTTCTTTGAAGTTCCGTATGCGTTATTTATTAATTTGCGTCACTTGAGTCACTTCAACGTTAAGAACAGTAGGTATTACGTTTTTAAAATAAGGATCAATAAATCTGGCGGATTAAATTTTAATTTGATTTACAAGTTTTTCGCCATATTATTCCCGTACCGCATACACGAATTTAACTATCTCTTTAGGTTCTTTGTATTTGTCTTTATTTCGGTCTTTATCTAGGTATGTATTATTTCGTATGTTCACAACACGAATTAGTCATTTGTAAGGAATTTCCTCGGGCGAACCATTTCTCGTTGCGTAAACGTAATTTCAGCGAGTTCCCTACATCTACGGCGCGGCGTGAGAAATGTCGCACCGTTCCTTCACCAATTTAGCAGAGGAATATTTGCTTAGTATCTTTTGCCTTTTTCAAACTTTCTCTTTGTCGCCATTTGTCCGCCTCCGTAGCCTAGTTGGTAGTGACCCTACCTGCGAAGCTGGAGTTTCTGGACAAATCCCGGCGAGGCCATTATTTGTGTATTTATTTATCACAAATATTTGTTCCTTGGTCATGGCTGTCTATTTATGTAGGTATTTAAGAATCTATCTATTAAATATATCGTCGCCTGGTACCCATATCACAAGCCTTATACTTGAGCTTACTGTCATGTGCCTGGGACTGGGACTAGGTCGATTTGTGTGAGATGTCCCAAGATTATGTATTTATTTGTCAGGCTGGATTCCTTGATAGGCATAGTAACGTTTTTTTTACTATTGATTACAATAGGTGCAAAGAGACGCTTGTGTAACATCCGTAGAAATAGAACTGCCGAATGTTTTGGTTCCATTGTTAGTGTTGTATGATTTGAAAGTTCTCTAAAGATTGTTATATTATATAGTTTGAAGACTTCAGCTTTCTTTTGTCTGAGAGTCATCATCATGATATATTTATTCATTCACAATAATTATTGTATATGAGAAAAAGAAAAACTTAACCTAAAATAATAATAACAAAACAAGTGTAAAATAATAATAAGAGAAAGATAATAATTTTATTTAATGACAATATTGACAATATTGTAATTAAATAAAACGCAAAACATACAATTTGTAGCCACATACATTACGATATCATAAGACTCGATTCAAGCTCAAAAACTATCAACCCATAAATTATGCTCTGATAATGATTCGAGTACCTAATGAGTACTTATAGTCGGTATTTTATTTATTAAATATACCTCGTAATATTCTTAAAATTATCTCAATATACCTGGATAAATAGAAAATACTCGCAGCACTGGCCTCGGAGCGCTCAATAAAACTTTGATCTCTTTTGATGCAGTATAAATATTTTTTATCTCGAAGGCGGGATCCATTTTGACTGAAATGAAATACGAGCGCGCCCTTTACGGTCCCTGGGCTGTTAGGGTTGACTCTCACACTTGTAAGGGAAAATTACATGTTCGAATCGAATAATCGTAAGAATGGAATCATAAAGATGAGCCTACGTATCTAGAATATAATTTTGTGAAGAATGTCTCTCACCACTGATTCGAGTTTTTCGTTTTTACATTAAATTTGATTGTACTTATATGATAGGTACCTATTACAAGATGTATGTAGGATAATAGCTACCTACTTACCTACTGCCATCATGTTATCAAAGGTACAATATTAAGTGCATAGCTAGTTTACCACATAAGGTGGAAGTACTAGTAACCGACGCTGTACCAATTCTCGCCATCATAGCTTGAGATGCCATCGATAAGATAAAATCAACTATTACGGCATTTAAATGATGATAAATGTATGTGCCTTTAATGCTTCATATCCCAACTTTGAAATAATTAGCTTAAATCTAAATGATTTGCATAATTTTAAGACAGGCTGACATTTATTAGGACTGAGGGTTAATTAAATATTTATCAAACGGGTTACTCACGTAATTTAAGTCAATAATTGCTCGACTTGTTTATTATTTAGATATGTTTGAGTCTCACGTTACTTATAATTCTAAAACTGAGTGTTAATATTTTGAATGTCCAAATATGTGACATTGAAACTTGTACTGAAGTGCCATCTATTGGGACTTGTAGCAAAAGCACCTGACACTTACTCGTACAATGGAGTTGACTAAGAAAAGTTGCAATATTGAGAGATATTGATATTGTCAATTTTCACCCCATGAAATAAATACTACTTAACGAACCTACAAACTCCTCTCCTACAACACATGACAATACTTTAGGTAGATTTAGGTATGACACATATTACATATACGAGCCAAATATCGTGATTCAAATAAATATTCTCTGTTAACATGTTACGTACAGGTAGGTACTTCCACCTTATTCGTTAATTTAATAGTCAAATCATCAAAATTTGATGATTACGAAGATTAATTTGGACTTTAGTTCTAAAGTCCAAATCAATGTTATATGTCAACTATAAAAACGTCATCTTATTAGCGTTAGGCTCCTAAATAAAAACAAAACTTATTATACGTAAATAATTATCGCCATTTTTTCTGTTGTCCTTAGTCATAACACTAATTTATGTCAACAAAGTAAGGCACCTATAAAATATTTTTTATCTATTCGCTTCGCATGTCACGAGGCATGATGTCACGGCGTGGCCCGTTTTATTACGACTTTTCAGCAAATAAAAATGCAAGTTTATGAGTCGTAGAAGATGCTTGCTTGTCATTATTGTTGCTCCATAAAGTACGCTGTGGAAAACGCTAAAATGCAATGGCAGCGTGAATGCTACATCAAAAACAATACCTAATGAGGCCGGTGTTATGAAGCGTATACGGTTGACGTCAAAATATATATGTACACAAGTTTCGCCCTATTACAAAGGTATAAGGTGCACAAATGTTAACATATTTGTATTCGAAATCGACTGTGCATATAAAGCATCGTTATTCAACTTCGGAAGTTCCGGACAAGACAAAAACAATTGAGCCTCTCGTTCGTGTTAACATACGACTATTGTTTGTTTCATTCACGCCCACACAAATATCAGAATATCACCAATTCGCTCGCACAGGCGAGCCCAAAAATATTACAGACTTATAACGTACGGAGAGATCGTCTGATAACCGCTTTATTTATTGCGTACTCCCACGCTAGGTTAACAACCAACGACATTATTAGTTGAATCATAGTTGCTCTTTTGTTTTATGTACGCCTGGTACACCCAATAAATCTGATGTTGCAGTAGCTAAATTAACAACATTTATTTTGGACGCTTGATTGACAAACCAAGGTGCTTTTTATTAAATTACCAATTACGAAATTATCAGCTTACGATTACGAAATCATAAAAATAGGTCTGTATCGATCCTATCATATAAATTCATGACATACGTGACCAAAATACAATTACATAAGCAGGTGTACAGTCGGCATCAGATATATCGGAGTAGCCAGGGTGCTCACAAATATCTGAGCACGCCACTGTTTCATGGCGCTCGGATATATCTGTTGGCGACTGTACGTAGTAAGGTCATCCGGGACAAATGTAACTATGAGGTCAATCTAATTAATTACAATATCTTTTAATCTAGTTGTAAGATCCAAATCTACTTGTAAGAAGCATAGAACAATGTGCGATTTTTCAAAAGCAACATAATATATTAAGATTTTTTTTACTAAACCAATTACCTAGATTGAGAGAAATTTCAATTACTTAGTTCCATTTACCTCATACTTTAGTAACTTTTTTTTGCTCCGGGTGTCCGTGAAATCAATAATATGCTACAATAACAGGCACTGTCAAAGTAATGTGTAGGTATGTAAAAACATGACCATCATATCATCTGCCATTATTACTACATTATTGTTGTTGTTGTTGTGTAAGTTACCTAAATACAGTATTAATCGAAGGAATTAAAGTAAAATACTAAAATCTATATTCATTATTATCGTAAAATGAAACGCTTAATATTTTATTTTGTCAACATAACTAAAAGGAATAAACTAAAATAATTCTCTCTTTAAACATAAATAGCTTATAAACGGAAATAAATTGATACATTTACCGAAAATACTCTTTATTCAACAACATCTAATAGAGATCCCCAGAAAGATTTATATTACGATCCCAAATGTTGTCATGATTTATTTATAATAGCGAGGGAATCTCGGACCGGATAAATTATTTTACCATTTTCAAGTGTTTTCAGAATTTAGCTACCTACCTGTAGAAGATTGTTTAACAATAATCATGGAATACAATCGAGGAAACAGAACAGGAAAATACCTTTATTAGAAGGTCTATCTTATTTTACTCTTTCAACTCTTGCTTCATTAGCAAAACTAATAAAAAGGAGGACGATTCGATGTCAGTAATTATTATTCCTCTGACATTCGCATTAAGTAGATAAGTATTAGGTACCTATTGTATTTGTGCAACGTAAGGACAAACTTATTTTTATACTGCGAATGCTGATTTTGGGTTTCAAGCAAGGCAAACTTTTCCAATATTGAATCTGGATCGTAAAGATTCCAAAGGCACGGAGTGCAAATAAACTTGAGTAGCTATATCTAGGAAGGTATTTGATTTAAATAGTTACGACCACAGGACACTACCTCATTCTAGTAGCCCCAGACAACCCGACTCCACATCCGTATTGATATACAGACATAATAACAATATCTCAATGATAAATTGAAGCTCAGATAAACTCAAATTATCTAAACAAAGCAATATATCCTTGTGTTTGCTCGAGCTCGACTCGGAGATAACACAACATACTCGCCGGAACGTAATTTGTCGATTCAATACATCATGTCAGCTGTCTAGTTACTGTACCGTACTTTTAATATTTAAATTACTGTCTATTCATAGCGATAATAATGGCGATACTGGTGTTGTTACATTCACTTATCTGGTCGCACATTCGGACGACCAGAATGAAGTGCGCTCTCCATACACATAAGTATCTAATTATCGTGGTTGATACGAAGACTTCTCACTAGTGAACTCCTTTGACAGCGTTATGAATGTTACGATAATAGATAAAACGATGGAAATTTCGAATGCCATGTACAAATACGAATAGTGTTTTGTTAACTACACGAATGAAAAGAAAACGATTTAAAGTAGGAATGAAATGAGTCGTTAAACTAATCGGATGTCTTTCAATTTAATTATTTTCCGTAGGAAACTGTGCGGTCCATGTACTTATTACATCGTCATCATCATCATCATCATCATATCAGCCGAAAGACGTCCACTGCTGAACATATGCCTCCCCCAAAGATTGTCCACCTTGTAGGGGGCCTACCCACGTTACTACCACGGTACCACGTAAGAATATTTACTTTAAATCAATTGGTAATGATAAAGAGTTGGTCTCTGTATCCATTTAAGTGTTGGGAATACCTACACAGCAAGTTTAAATGGCATTAGACAGCGAACAATGATGTTTACTGTCCACAACACGTTTCATAACGGTGTTGAAGCATCTCCGGACAATGCCAGAGATATATATACATCTTGCGCCATATTACAACGAAATACAGTGCAAAAGTGTGTACTCGCATTTGACATCGATCATTTTGCACAAGTGTAGCTATTATAAAAGGTAAGCTATAATTCGAGTTGAGAAGTTTGGTGGCATTAGGTGAACAGAGAACGGTGGAGTTGTTGCTTAATTTTGTTATGATTGATTGCATAATTAAATAATCACGAAATGAATGTACGTAAAAATAAATATCTTATCAAGTTATCAGGGTTTCGGCCGACAGAATACCCTAACCTTATTTAGTAACTGAACTGAACTTGACGTCTGTAATCAATTAATCATCAAGGGAGTCTAAAAGAAAAGTATTTTACCTAACAGTTCTGAAACCACAAACACATTAACGTATACATTTTCCCAAAACACCACATACCATGACCCAATATTTGTGAACGAATATTCATGTTTCATTTATTTACATGTAGGTAAGCAAATCTCAAAAAGTTTGTACATTTGGATCACGTCTTCGATTTTGGATTTGTATGCATAAAACATTCGTTTTTTGTGATCAAAAATGTATAGGAATCTGGTAACAAAAAAGAAACTTCCATACAAACTTTCTGGGACATTTTGGAAAACGTAGAGGATCTTGCTTAGCATCATTGACTCTACCAGCCTACCAATTTGTATCCATAAATATCGGAAGCTTGATCTAAATGTACAAACTTTTTGAGAATGCTCAGATATGTGTAGCACAAAAATAGTTGCTAAATCATATCCATGTAATGCGGCCAGGTGGGTCGGCGTCCCGTGTGTAATAAATGAGCATATTTTCCTGATACGTCGGAAAAATCGTGACGTCTAGAGCCCACAGCACAGCACAGCACGTTCACTCCGAACAAAAGCAATTTGTGTCCGTACGACGGCCGTACGTGCGTGGCTTCAGAGGTGTTTATTAGCCGAGCTAAACGCCGAGTGGCGTTGGTGTGCCCTACGGCGGTGTTCCAATCGGCTGTCTAGTTCAATGACTCAACCCTGCCGGAGCTTTCTGTGACTACGTGTACCTACTTGTTCGGACTTCGGAGAGTGATGAAAACCTCGTCCACCATGACTCGCCACCGTAACACACAGCCCTGTTACTATCGCCCCATATCGCTATACCTCACACGTGGACCCCGCTAATTGGATTAAGAATGTTAGACTCGACTAACCCATATTTGGCATAAGTAGATGCTGCATTGCTTGAAACTTTGGCCCGGCTCCAATCTAAACTTTTATTATGTTTTAGTATACTGGTCATAACTTCTACAAATGCGTTTATGAGTTTGACAAAACACAACGTGAAGTGAATAACCTCGATGCGTATAAATACTCGTAAAGCATTAAAAACTTTGTTTAGGGAGCCGGGTCTAAAGTAAACAGCGCTGGCTCGCATCCAGAACATGCTCATCACGACATGACTTAACGATGAATTTACTAGCGCGCACCCGACAGGACCCGACACCAATTTACACACATTTGAAAGAAGCCAATATGCGACAACACAATGTATCACAATAAAATTGTGAAACGTCCGCTCTCGTTCCTCACATTTCGCGGCTCACAGATTTTTACGCCGTCCCCGATTTAAACGATTGATGAAAATAACAAATAAAATAAGCCAACGCGGAGCTCCGTCAGTTTTGATAAATATCCTTTCAGCGCTTTTCCATTATTCGTAGGGAGACAAATGTCCCGTCGTCGGTTTATTCGAGTCGGCGTCACGACATTCCCTCATTAAAGCGTCCCCGAGCGCGAGCCGCGTCCCCGCTCGCCCATTCGATACGATAATCGATTTTATTGCCGATCGCTATAAAATCGGTGATAAGTCGTGTTTGTTTTTAGTTCTGACACACACTCCATGTTGCGAATCAATCATTGTGTTATTTCAACAGCGCTCGGGCCTGAGCAACGCAAACTCGACTCTCGCTGCTCGGAATTAAAATCGCAATCAACGCTCTAATACTTCATTGTTTGTGGAACGCAACTAATCTGATTAAATAGCAAATTCTTGCCAGTAATTCTTTTTCAACATAATCTGGTTTTGATTTGCGCCTAATAAATCGGCGTGGCTTATTAAAATTCTTATCGTATTCCAAATTAAGCGTAAAAGTTTTAAACAAAGAAATGAGATAAGATTTCGTTTCGAAAGTATTTCCAGTGTGATTTATGACTTCGAAACCGTCCCCAGATCTCCATTTATCTTTATGAGCGTCAAACCTAACATTGTTATTAATTATATAAACCTTCACGTATTTTGATAAAAGCATATGTAGGCATTTAATATGTGCAATTAATAAACACGAGCTGATAAAGCGTAATTATTGCGGGGAGCATGACATTGTGCACATTAATCGAATAGAGTTTATTAATTATCGGCCAGCGGTCGATCCGAAACCGTTCTCGACCGTTCCATTAAATGTGCCAAATGAGCTGCCAACGCTACGCCGTTACGTGTTGTAATTTGCAAACAAGCTATTACGGGGGGTTGCAGTCAAAAGCGCGCCAATAGAATTAAAATACTATTACGCCAATACAAAGTTGATTGAGTCTCGGCAAGGGCAAGCGGGTAGAGTACGGGCGGAGTGCGAGCATGCAGCCGCCAGCCCGCTTGTGCTCCTGTAATTTGATTTGGAGTGGCGCGGGGCGCGGGGGGGGGGGCACGGATCGATAGCGCGCGGGGGCCGCGGCGGAGGGGGGCGGGTCGGAGAGGGCAACATAGCCGCGTGTTTTTATTGAAACCTGGTAGCTACCCTCGCGCCTCCAGATTTTGTCGGTGTCCCAGTAAACTAAACAAAGAGGACTCGTTATTTTCAGGTGTTTCTGAATTTAGAGAGCCCGATTACAGCAAAATTAAAAATAAAGCTACGTTTATAAACGAACATAGATTATTTAATACAAATCGAAATTATAGACCCGTTATTAACGCGCTAATAAAATTTAAGTGTTGTTTCATTTCACTTATCATCATTTTCCTCATTCCTACTATTGCAATAAAGTAGAAATGGCACGATATATGTTTTCAATTAAAATGGCTGGTCATAAAATTTTACACCCATCAAATATTTTAGGGTAGCGAGCGGCAGTTGGCACTGTATTTCTTTATGAACATGAATATGAACGAGTAACAAGCTAACGTATGATTCATTTATGTAAATTTTAGTGATGGAAAAGGTAGTAAACCTTTATTGAAGTAATATTAAATGTATTTGTTACAAAAGTTTATTGATAAGTGCTGTAAAATAAATTGCTGAGAAATCGGAAAGGCACTTCAGATAGGCAGTAAAAACCTTTAGTAGGTACTTAAATACAAAATGATCTGAGATTTCGATCAAAGCACGTTGAACGTTCTAAAATCCGAGCCATTCGGATGGCGCACGGAATGCCACAACAAACGACACCTACGCTCAAAAAATATCCGGTTTACATCCTGTGTCAAGGGTTCCACAAAACTACTCCAAATTGCGGCAAAGTTAAATTTAAACTGATTAAAGATTTCAGATCGTACCGTTTTATTTATTCTTTCTATTTATCTAAAAGAATCAGGATTGTAAAAAAAGAACAAAGCAAAAAATAACTAACCAAAACTAATGTGACGTATTACGAATGGCGAAGTATCCTAGGGCGATCATTTTCATTGAATGTTCAGTTTCGTTTAAGTCGGACGTAACAATTGAATAGGCTCATTTAAACGGGTTGCAGATAAGATGTGCTAGCATGAAAGGGCGACCGGCCGATGCTAATGCAGTGCACTTAGCCAGCACCTTGCAGCGTCCCGCCAAACAGGTTCCCTGTCGACCTTCGTGCGCTCCTGCCTGCGCGATGAGCATGCTACCCTGGTCGCGCCGATCGCCGTACTCGATACAATCTCTCAGATAATTTAGGGCTTCCAAACATAAAATTGCCTTTACAAGTTCCAAAGAGGTTATGAAAAGTTAACAATAGTACATTACTACCGAGGCCGGGAAGTGACTGGTTGCCGGCCGAATATATGTAGTGGATAGTATTCGGACGGCAACCCGTCACTTCATGGCCGAGGTATGTATAATGCTTTTCTCAAACATGCAATGAAATGAAACAAAAAAAATGTACTTACATATCTTCTTTCTAAGAAATTATAAGTCAACTACATAACTAAGTCTTTGAAACACAACAAAAGTCAAATACGACACCGACACCTCATTTTTTTTTAAGATTGACCTGTTTGAAAGTTGCAATTTTTTTATTTAAAAAAGCGGTATTAGACGACGCGGTCGGTTGGGTCCAATTAATCGCATGCAGTGACCGGGGCCGACGGATCGCGCCGTATAATACTGCTTTTTAAATATTATTTTGAGTAGTTATTGTACATTTATTTTAAATTATATACTTTAAATACCTAATTATAGCTGCAAAAATTTGCCAATCATTTTTTTTTATACTAATATTACTTACAGATAATTATTGGCTAAAAGCCAAGATGCCAGGTCACAACCCTATGTCAAATGAAAATTAAAAAAGAGGTACTTGCCGGCCTAGGCCGGCAACGAGGTACTTCCCGGCCACTTTTTAGGCACGTAACTACAACATTTCATTGCATGTTTGAGAAAAGTCATATTATTATTTTATCAAGTTTAAGTTTTACTTCAGTTTTCACGTGCTAAGCTCCATCGTTGGTTAATAACAATATATTAGATTTAATATCAGTTAGTGGCCGGAAAATGACAGTCAATTTGTATTGGAGGCGAGTAACTGGCGCGGGTTGTTATCGCGGGATCCAAGCTCGGATATTCGGCTGCAAATCCCGGCTGAAACTCGTGTGGCGAGTTAAAATTTATCGTTTGTATTTCCAACTTCACTTCAGCTTTTGCGGAGCACATTCTTTGAACGTAAATGGAAATGAAGGGTTATATTGTTTTAGATTCAGTTTAAATTCGGATTTTGTTAAATTAGGTGTTTCCGAATGTAACTAATTTTCTTTTCGTTGGCGTTGACGATTGTAATTTGCCGCATAGGAATCATCGTGCGGTGCTCCGATTAAATTCGTCCACGCCCGTTCCCATTAAGCTTTCGAACATGGAAATGGCACGACAATTCATGGCATGGTAATGAAAGAGGCGTCCTCTCTAAATGGTGGGGTTATCCCTGAATCGCGACAGTATAATCGCGTGAAGACTGTAATTGGCCTTAATCAAGCGAAATAGCGTGCCCAGTTGCTGTTGGTTCTGTTAGCAGATTGCATTTAGTAATTGCACGGATTTATAATATCGCTGTCGCGAATGATTTTCTGTAATCAATTACATGGCTGCTTTACAACCGACTGGTCTGCATACGGTATCAATTTCCTCTTCTACTTAATTAACCGATAATACGTTTAAGGTATAAAAGTAAAAGCACCCTATATTGCATTAGTATTCGACATGAACATATTATGTCAATACAATAAGGTTTTTCAGTGGAATTAACCTTTATATCTTTGACTATTTCTCTCGAATACTAGTGGATCGTCTAGCACTGGTACTTTTACCTTTGAGGTAAGTTGTTTCGCAAGTCTGACTGATATTACCTGTCTGGACGAAATTCTGTGATTATATTATACGAGCTTTTACGTAGCGATATATTTTGAACCCTACTTAATAAAATTTAAGTAAATGATCGATCAAAATATACATATCAATAAAAAATTACAACTGAAATGAAACAATGATCCATTGATCCCATAAACCAGGATTAAATCAAACACGATCCGTCAAATAAAACATTATCGAGCTCACGGCGCAGTTTATTAAATCGCTTGGCGGTCGGCGCGGTAATTGCTCGTTACGTCAAACACTGCGGTAATGTCACTAAGAAATTTCTCCGGGGAAATGGGAAAACAAATGAGAGAGCTCTTATCTACGCATTACCGCGAGCGTGATTTACGAGCGGCTACCAGCTCACACATGCGGCCGCTACCTACTTGCAGCTATGTGGCTCTGGTATGTACCTACTCAAGGCGAAAAGACATCATTCCAGTGAATATTCTCTTTTTGATTTATTTCCATTTTTGCAGCCAAATCAGAAGTTTGTGGTTGTTGGTTCTTTAACATAGTATATTGTAATCTAAATCTCATCCTAAGTATTTTTCACTTTTTCTCAGACTTTTCGTCGTATATGTATTTTCCCCGTGCACCCTGCACATTGTAAAATTATTTTAATAACCCTGCACATTGTAAAATTATTTTAATAACTATTTATTAATAACTTTTTATGAAATCCCTAATACAGTTCAATGCCTATCACTCACTTTATCGTACTATGGCGTAGTATTTCTATTGCAAAACCACGGCAGGTAAAATTACATAATAACCACATAATCCAGAAGAATTACCTTTTACGGAATGTAGCAACGTGTTAACGCAAATAAACAGTATTTAGATTTGAGATAATAATGTTAATAATCAAAGTGCTGACACGACGACCACCGGACCGAGACCACATGCTAACGCGAACACAAATTAATGGCGCTATTAGCAATGCTAAACTGTTTATCGAACACAAAAAATACTCCAACGCCCACGAAACAATTATCGGCACTCAATGTTCGAATTAAAACCAAAAATAAAGCAAACGCGAAATGAAACACCGGTCGAGATAATTAAAGCTCGTCAAACCTACAATTACGCTGTAAAGGGTACGACTATTAGCAACTTGCGTTCTAAGAAGGTGCATTGTTATGCAGCAGGTAGGCACCGGTGCAGCAAAAAGTAGATATTGACTCATAAGTTCGTCGAATGCAGATAAGGTATCTGATCGCACTGGAAATCGACATCTACCAATGAAATTTGACGCTTTGTCAAACGATTCATGTGGTATTATGTAATTGAGAAACTATATTAGCTACTGAAGCATACCAATGAGTATAATCCTTAAATGCTTTGAGAATAATGTTTACAAATCAATAGGTCCTGTATTTCAATGAGTTTGATATTATACTCGTAGATATAAATATAACTAACCTTCCGTAGGTTGCGTCAAAATGTCCATAATATCTACGTACATCTGTAGATATTTGTACTTGTAGAAAGTCAATTAGTCTCAGTGTCAATAGATATAATGCGATTGCTCGTTAGTCTGAGTAACAGTAACAACTAGCCACGTAAAACAGATCGTTTAACAACTTCCTGACACCGCGCTCATTGAAAATTTGAAATTAGCCGTGGGCAGCAATCAAAGTGTGCCCCATTACATTAGCATAGCGTTTAGCTGGAGTCGTGGCACCGGCACTTGCGGGCGGACAGCAAATTGCCAGTGGGCGGACTGATCCCGCGACCCTCCGATAAATATTCCATCCGCCGAGCACAACGGATTCCTTTCAATGTCGAAACAGGCTACAACCGGCCAACGAGTGTCAAGGACCCACCGTAATTATTATCTTACTAACTTACGAGCTTACCTACTACTCCTACTAGTATTGTATACTTTCCTAGGTTGAAATCTATCTAAGAAAGTATATAATACCAGTAGGTAAGTTGGTAGACATCGACTATGTACATAAATGAGAAAAGGCAAACATAAGCCAATGGCCACGTTTGCTTTATTTTGATTATGTCCTCCCTCCACTTGGCTCGATAATGAAAAGCCCAAAGGAAAAAGTCAAACGAAAGACAAACAATAAAACACCCCTGAATCGAGGTCTTTGAATCCAAATTAAAATTAATCCATCCGGAAAACAGAAGGATATGAAAACTCCAACAAAAGGACAAAGGAAAAAATTCGAAAAGAATCGGGACGAGACGGAGAGCAAAAAGAAACGTTTGTGCGGAGGCGGCGCCCTCACTCGGCGCTCGCAACGTTGAAGTACCAGGCGTGCATACCGCACGAGGAGTGTTCAATTAAAGCGCTTCGAGATCTAATCAAGAGTGTGATTTTAATAGAGTGCTGCTGATCGAGCAAGCGGCAAGCGAGACTCACTGTGCTCTTACTGAGAGATAAAGTCGACCGGGCCTTAGATATTCGTAACTCCCATGGTATCTATTAACAAACCATATTACTGAAATCTTTTGTCAATATCAAGTTTAATCTAATCAGACCTTGTCAAGAACCGTTAGCGTAATGCAGTTATCTAAATTAGACGCGATAAATA
>JALPQI010009194.1:0-48057 GCA_025490895.1 Thaumatotibia leucotreta
TTTTTCTGTATTCTGGATCTGTTATCTCCGAAGATATTGACTTCAAAAAAAACTTTATTTTAGGAGCTTTATTATTTTTAGATACCTACCCCTATTCAACGATATCCCACACCATAAGATTACATGAAAATAATAAAATCATCCCCATTTTACATGTAGGGGAGGTATCCGAAAAAAAAATTCGCCATGAGATATATCGGGGCGGCCACGGTGCTGAAAAATATCTGAACATCCATTCGAACGCCAGAACAATAGAGGCCTGCTAAGGTATTAGTAAGCACCGCAGCAGCTTCGATGTACAATTTGATAGTGACTGTACTTTTTCTTACATATGCGTATTTGAAGGGAAAAAACATGTCCAGTGCTCAAAAAAATCGAGACACATTCACACCTTCTGATTTATCATTCTGTAATTTGAATTGATTAGACATGTTCTTTCCGTGGACCCTTCATTTGACAAATGAACTGCCAGGAACGCTGCCTCCGTGTTCGTAGTCACTCTCTTCGGTCTACGAAACGAGAAAACTGCTGATCTACTACGGGCGTAGCGGGTAGCAAACCATGGCATGGCAAGTGGCAAGTATTCAACGAATGTGAACAAAACAAAACTATTTGGCGTAATAATATATTAAGTAATTCACGTTGGGCTTAAATAAAATTATGCGGCTTGATGCATCACGTCACTAAAATCGCCATAAGTATGCCAATGCCGAACTTTCTTTGATATGAGTCCGATATGGTCCAATTCTGGATAAGAAATAGAGGCCTATGATCAGTAGTGGGTGGTCACTGGCTTAGATGATGAATTGATGATGATATAGCCTAAGTTTTTTTTTAGCAGTAAAATGTAGTAAGGGAGTAGGAATGAATGCCCAGTATCGGCAACTATCACCTGGTTTTGGTATAAGTTTAAGTACCAATCATCTTGAGCCTCTCTTCCTCTATGTATCAATAAATAATAAACCCATACGTACATATAACATATAACCAATGCGCCATCTACAATTTGCTTTCACTGGGCTTCCCCAATTTCACATTTGTTTTTACAGCATGCTAATTAATCCATAACAGTTTTTGCGTGACTTAGCATTTAGTTTCTCTAAATAATGTTAGTATTTTTTAATTCGTTACCGATACCTACTGCACAGATCATAGAAGTCGGCATTCTGTATGTAGGGATGCGGCATGATCAATCTGATATATGCGAGGGCGCAAAACGTAGACGTCGTCGCTCGCTCACAGAATCTGTAACAGATACCTATAGAGATGATATTACCTTCCATGTTGTTTACTTCGATAATTATCAAATAAGTAATCATGAATGAAAATGTAACTACGTTCGCAATCCTTTGAGTAACAAAAGTTAAATAAAATAATAAATTAAAATAAATTAATAATATTTATTGGGACTTGATCGATTTAAGTAAGATGTCCAAAGATATTTATTAAATGTGAAGATATTTATTAAGTGTTGTGATAAAGAAATGCACAATGAATGCCCTCGCCGAGATTCGAACCCGGAACCCCCAACTGCGTAGGCAGGGTCACTACCAACTAGGCTACAAAAGCTGACAGAAATACATACTCAATTTGTATTTTTGTTACATAGTAGACTCTGTTATTTGTTTATATTATCTACACCTAATTGTGTAATATACGAGTGTGTATAGTACAATTTTTTTTCATGAAAAATACGACCAAATAAGATAGCTGATAATAATATATAATGTGTGTGTTTACCAAAAGACTAACCCCTTTATTCATAAACGTTTGTTAACTTAACAAGTCGCTAATAATTGTTTGTCCCTTTTGCTCTTATGGACACATTGTTAAGACCGAAAGGGACAAACAATTATTAGCGGCTTGTTAAGTTAGCAAACGTTTATGAATAAGGGGGTAAATCTGCCGCTGATGTGTTGATTACTGTTATTCAGCTGCTGTCGTCAGGAAAAATTCTGGTATCGCAGTTAATTTCAGTATTCCAGTTTTATAATACATATAAGCATAGGTAATATAATAGTAATAATTAATTACTCCACTGGATCTGTTGCGGATAGCATAGATCATTTTTTAAAACATAAAAATATTAGTTTAGTTAATAATTGAATAACATTTGAAAGTGATGCAACAGAAATCATCCGTCATCAACTATTAGATGAATCAATATCAACAGGCTATAGCTAGAGAGCTAGGCATAAAGATTTTCTTTGTTTATTTTCACAATGGAGTATCATCAACTCTCTATATTTCCCGCCTCTGCCTCTCTCTGAGGTCCGAGCGGTTCACTATAAATATTAGTGTCTCGGCCATTCCAGCCATTGCCTCACCGTCAGCCGAGCCAAGGGGTCACATCCCCCACCACTTGCCTTTGTGAAAGTATTGGAAGGTTAGATTTCAGTGAACTCGTGCTTTTTCTTTGGTTTTCTCAATTTTTGAATATATTTTTCTAAAAGTGTCGTTGTGATTTCAGTTCGACTTAAAATGAAGACCAGGACGTTGTTATTATGTATTGGTAAGTTTTTATTAAAATAAACTATTTCAAATAAATGAATAGATAGAGCTGTTACAGAAATCAAGTTTAAAATAAAAAGTGAAGAATAAATATTAGGTATCCAAAGTGCTGTTCATATAATGGATAATACAATCGTAAACTTAAACGAAAACATTTAAAAAACGCATTGCATTAATGTCTGTTTACTACGCTGTTTAAGTATAGCAAATGGTAAATTAATTTCAAAACATTTTTTTTTAAGTCATAGTCTACTAATCTATTCAGCGTTACCAATAAGCAATAGTTATTTATTATACAAGGGGGCAAAGTTGTTGTTTAACTGTCGTGCCAATATTGAGACCTGAGCTAGCGAAAGATTCCAAAATTGAGCCACGAGCGTAGCGAGTGGTTCAAAAACTGGAATCTTGAGCATTGCGAAGGTCTCAAGGTACGAGAGTTGAACAAACTTTGCCGCCAAGTGTAATACAACTTTTTTCCCCTCACTATCGCGAGGAAATATGATTACAAATCTCATCCAAATGTAAATTAACTTAAAGAAACTATTTAAAACTCTATGTCGAAACGTATCGTAGAATAGAGTTACCTATGGAACATAAATATTGCCAATGGCTTACAAAGTCACATGAGAAACGACCAATTTAACATGTGAGCTCCGATTGCGCATGTTTACTACGGTCATACAGATCCACTTATACTAGGCAGTAGGGGGCTATAGGAATTAGAGAAATGTCAAATTACTTTATTCACAAGTGTGTAAAAAGCGTTTTTACCCGCTCGTATTAAAGGATAAACGAGCGCTTTACGAGCTAGTGAGGGGAAAAAGAGTATTTCAGTTCGAGTGACATCTACGAGTGTAATGGACGCGCTACGAATGCGCACGAGTGGATTACGTAACAAGAGCTACGCCGTAGAGCCTCGCATTAGATGCGCGATCAAGAACACACATACCCAAATTCAGAGTTGGGCAAAAAGTAATAAAATATTCCTTCCGATTACTTTTGTATGTGTACTTTGTAATATTTATTACAAAGTACACATACAAAAGTAATCGGAAGGAATATTATATTACTTTTTGCCCAACTCTGCCCAAATTGATTAAGCTACAGTCGCGATCGCAAATGAATACCTACCTATTCAAAATGTTTTCGTATCATTCTAAACTTTCTAGATTGAAATTTTACTAACCGTTAAGCCATTTATGCTTAACAATAACTTGACAATTGAACATATTGCGCGAAAGCTGAGTACGTGGGTTCGATCCCCACCTCGGACATAGGTGATCTTGGTCGTTTTTCTTTGGTATATGACATCTAATATTTATAATAACTTGACAAGTTGAAAATTAATTCAATTTAATATTGAAATTAAATTTTAGTCAATGAAAATTTAATTTTAAAATTGTGTTAACGAAAGCAAATTTCATTAGTCATTAGTTATATTTTGTAAAAAAAACTAACTTAAACCTGTTACTGGTATGTGATGTGGGTCATTCATGTTAATGTTGTATGAATGAGGTGATTTACAAAATATTTTCAATAGAACTAAAGTGATATAGGGGAGACCAGGTATAAAAGTAACGCGGGATGAACGTAACAAATTCATTTAAAAAAATTCTACGACATCTATCCGAACGTCTTTCAGGGCATTAGATACCATTTCGATTCCCCCCTAACCTCAGTTACACCCACGGTGCTGAGACGGCAGGTTATGCGTGTAGTGCTATGGTCCCAGAAAAATGCGTCAAAAGTAAGTTTTTAATGTTTTTTTCAATCTCAGCTAGATTTTTCATGGTAAGCGCTATAGCTTGCGTTTTGCATGGGTGTTGTAAAGTCACTAATCATTTACAGTTTGAGGGTTGCAAATCAATGTTTTAATGATGCTTTTTATGTTTTTTTGCTACGTGTTTGTGGGATTCTGGAAATTCGATACCCAGGGATGATTGAAACAACTTGTTACTTTTATCCCGATTTCCAAATTGGGGGCTCATTGGTACACCTATGTGCTAGCGTTTATTAAATAACTCATATATTTAGTGCCTTTTTGTTGCAGAATGTCTAATATACAGAAAATATTAACAGACAGAAGTCCACCAAAACAGAAATTATAGCTTTAGATGCAGTTGAGGTGATCCTTTTTTTAAATGCCCTACAGGGACGCAGCAAAGACGTACCAACTGGCTCACATCACTTTATATAGACATGTAAAGTAAAGGAAAGCTTTACTTGAAAGTTCAGCGGCACTACCCAAGGCGGGATTTGTTTCTGGAAACAAATATTCACTGTCAATGAGGAGTAAAACACATTTTTTTATCATATTAGGTACATTGTAAAATTAGCTTAGTAGTATACTCAGAAATAAGGACAATGCAGGAAGCATTTAATTCCTTGGATTACACCTAAGCATTTGTTTATATGCCATTTAGAATAAGACAGAAAGTTGATTGATCTCACGTCACTCATATATATCCTACATAAATTAATTTCGTCTCATATAAAAATGTTAATTACATTCATTCATTGTTAATGTTTGTCTTCGAGGTAGTGATATTGTAAGACTGTTGATTACTTAAAAATACTAGTTACACATAATTATATTGATTATTTTATAGTTATTTACTTTGTTTCTATTATCCCTATGCATTGTTACAACCAGCCCTGGGGGTAGGGATAATTGCAACAAATTCCATCCTTCACTGTGAGCCATTTTTCTGTAAAACTATTCGATGTATGAAGTTTATTTTGGTACCAAAAGATACATGAAATATGTGTCTATTGCACATAAAGATGCAAAGTTTGACAACTGCTACCAAAAAAATATAAAAAATCAAAAACTGAAAATTGTTACGTTCATACCTGGTCTCCCCTACCTACACTACTTGTTACAAAGTCTTCCGACTAAACATAAAAAATATTAGCAGGAATTGAAATTGATTTACATATTCTTATCTCCGGCAGCAGGTGAAATCTTTCCTCATAAAAGTAAACATGTATCCACAATGTAACAGTATCGGAACTCAGTTTGCACGCATTTCCTCGCCAAATTACATAAACAAATTACTATACAATTACTTGTAATTACACGCAATCGTGTTATGACCGTTTAGATAATGTTTTTTTGATTTGTTTGGCTGCTCGTCACCAGTGGGTGGTTTTGACTATGTTGCATCGGCATGCATATTGAGATAAGAGTGAGTAATATAATTGCGGGGAATCAAAAAGCCGCGGAGTAAAAAAACGGATATTACGCATAGTTCGTATAGTGTGAATAATCAGTTTGCGGTGGCATACATGATTAAGCCCTTATTTAAGAGATCTAAGGGTCATACAGATTTTTTATACGAATTGGGTTAAAAATCTTTCCTGTGGACATATAAAGCTCAAAGGCTTTAGAATCCTAATTTTCTTGGTGCACGAATACAGGAATAGGTGGCTTCCAGTTCTTAAGAATTAAGTAGTCAAGACCTAGTTTGTATGTCCCAGAACCGTTAACTTTCGCAATATCCACAGGAAAGACGCCCGTTTTCGCGAACGCTGTAGTTATGAGCCCTAAAGAAAAAATGAAGGGAGGGAAAAACACTTCATTTTATCGAGTTTTTTTTTTCATTTTGATCTTTTCATAGATACAGACTTGATCAATATCTCCTTCCTCCTAGCTGCGGCCCTCGCTTCCTCCGCCCCGGTGCCCGAACCGGCAGCGCAACCCCAGCACGTGGAATACGATTACGAGTACGAGGCAGCCGCGCCAGCAAAGGCACAAGCTCAGGAGCCCCAGGAGTCTGCCAGCCACTATGACGCGTATATCCAGGACGTTCAAGCTGCGGCCAGCGGCGGCGGTGGTGGCGCTAAGAAAGGTACGACATGTCCTGATATTTTGTATGGACTAGTTCGAGGTAACTAAGTAAGACCAGCATAGGTTACAGGAGTGCACATCTCTATACTAGGACTTGCAAGACCGTCAGCGACAGCAGTTGTGGTAAGGAAGGTGTACTAAATATTTATTACAGATACGCTAACGACTCCAGATTTCTGGTCAAAATTACCAGTACGATTTTTCAGCTCTTGTAATACATAGTAGACTCCCAACGTGATGTCAACAAAGGTATGCCTAATCCAGATCCTGCATTTGCCAGTGTGACGAGGTGCCAGTTATTCCAACACAAAAGGCCCGCCACCCTTTGCCATAACGTGCAGGCTGGGGACAGCGGCGGCGCTAGCGGTGGCGTTTCTAAGGTTCTTGTCCGTGACACTAGTATGACTTGATAGCTAGGCCCGCAAAAGGTTGTACGACTTGTAGGAGCGCGCTAGTCACTATCAGAACATGCAGGCTACGGCCAGCGGTGGTGGTACTATAAAAAGTAACCTTACCCATCGGTGTCACGCCAGCGAAGCTTGAAGAAATGCACCAGTATTAGAACACGTAGGTTATGGTCAGTGGCGGCGGCGGACGTGCTAAGAAAGGTACGATAAGCACGCCAAGTCTTGGTCCCTCATCAGTGTGGCGGAGTATCTCTTGTGCATGCTAATCAGCGGCGGTGATGGCAGTTTTGTTTATGCCACCAAAATATACGGTAAGTCCTGATCTCTCATCCGAACGAGATAGCAGTCATCTTCACTAGGATTTGAAACCAGCGGTTAGCCAGAGCGTTTGTGCTAAGTAAGGTATTCTTGCAAATCCATAGATCTCTTGTAAACTTGGACTAGTACGATGCTGTAGAGCAGGCATTGCGACGTGCATTAAATTCAGGTCGTGTCTGCTTCAGCAGCATTGCAGTTAAGAATGGTACCAACCACTCTAGTGACCTCTTGAATGTGAAACCAGTACGAAACGAGTTTTAGGTCAGGATGAGTCGCTGGCTTAGTAATACGACACGATCGCGGCATACACCGGACATAAGCATGGAGCTAAGCAAGGTAACGAAAACTCCGAAGCCACAATTGACACATACCGCAGGAGGCCTCTAGCGACAGCGCCAGTGCCAAGAATTCCTCTCAATGAATACCAAGAGTAAGGTTGTTGGTCACGGCAGCATATGGGTGAAGACACATTTATCAGCATGCGTACGCATTTTGTCTATACAAAATGTCAGTTTAATATGAGCCCGCGTCCAACTTTCCGCACGCGTACGCATGCTCACACGTTTCATACTAAACGGCCAATTTCTTTAGACAAAATGCGTACGCATGCTGATAAATGTGTCTTCACCCTATGCCAAAGGAGTCCATGAGTAACGCGACAATACATACAAATACATTCCACAGCCATCGGTGGCGATGGTGCCGAGAAGAAACGAAAAAGAAATCAGATATCTACCTCGTGAATGCGTCCCGCGTACGGGACGGTAAGGTTACAGGTTACAGCCACAACCACACTATCGTAATAAGCCTCATGCAACAACGCTGAACCGAAAATGCTCTAAATGTCTTGTTATCTAATGGGAATTAGAACTGTGTCTATCCATAAGCATAATTAACATTTATCAATGCGAAAAAAACCGTCTTACTTTACAGCTTGTCAGCGTTAAATACTGTAACGCGACACTTCCATTGAAATATGCTAAGATAGATTGACCAAAATGTATGGAAGCGTCGATTTTTTCCTTGAGTTTTCATATTTGGTATCATAGTAAAATTTGTTCAAAATCAATAATAGATTCATGTTTTATTATTTTGTATCACCATTTTGATAACAACCTGTATACTTAACAAAAACATCAAACTATTAGTTAAAAACTTATTTTAAATCAGTGAAGTGTTGCGGGTGTACATAAAAACTCCACGTGTGTTTTATGCAAGCAGGAAAACTGAGGGTCGATCATTCACGACGGGCTCTGCATGCTTTGGTTATATAACTGTTTGTAGGCCAGTCGGTAATTAGATCGTTTTACTTATTACCTTAAATTGAACCATTTTACCGGACTCATACTCTTTTAGTTTATGTTTATTGTTCTATTATGTTGTGCACAACCGTGATTTTTTGCTTATTGCTCTATTAATGCATAGAGGTATAATGTCGATCTGACTATCCTTTAGACTGGAACAAAATGGGGCTGTTGAATCCTAAAGGTAGTATGGTCGAAAAGCTACAAAATAGTTTTCCGACCTTAAAAGTAATGTACGTAGCAATGTAACTTCTGGCCATATTTGTGAGCGAGTTTAGTGAAACGTCCCACTTTGTCGTTTGCCATAAAGCCGCTTTGTCAGTTTATTCATATGAAGATACAAGGAAATCTCGTCTTAATGGTAAGCGACAAAGTAGGACGTTTTACTAAAAACTAACACATTTTGTGACCGTTATTGCAAGGCTCATAAAGTGCCCGATTGGTTCCTTCACTCATTAATTATAGAACTGCACATGAAATGGGACAGCCTGCCTCGGTCGTTCCCGGTAACTTTCCCAACACAATATGGAAAATATTCTCAAATAGAACTTTCTCCATGATAAGATTGGGAATTTACCGGTAATGACATATGTCTAAGCCTGCCTGTGCGATCGTTTCAGCGTTATGCGGCTCAACTAATCATTACTAAGGTGATAGCATACTCGTAGATACAAAGTTATTGCTATTTTTGGGTATTCCCAACAAGCGAATATTTACCATCATAGTCATAGACTAACTAAAATCCCGGTCTAATTACAAACCGTTCCTCCAGGTTTCAGTCAGGGCAGTGGTCTCCGAACGATAGCCGTCGGCTCGGCCAACCAGGCCAAAACCGCGCTCGGCAACCAAAACGCCGCCGGTCACCAGGCCGCTTATGTCGCTAAGAACACCCTTGCCCAGTCCGCTGCTCAAGCTAGTGCCACCGCCCAAGCTGCGCTTGCTGGTAAACAGGTCAGTAAAACTCTTCGTAAATGTAGCAGAACCTAAGTGGTGTATCTACCGGTTATCGATGGAGCATCAGTGGTGTAGGTAGCCAAACCGAATTATATTGATCGATAGAAATAAATGAGAAAACTGGGGACAACGACACAAACAGCAGATCACCCAGTAGCATTTAGGGTGAATTAATAAAATTACATGAAAATCGTTAAAAAAATGTCATTCCGTTGCTATCTTTCATGAAAATTTCTGTCTTGACGTTTTTTACGTGCTGCTATTTCTAAGTCAGTTACAAACTTGTACAACGCGTAAATCACTTGCTGGCTTTGGCTCATACCTAGGGAAATAAGCCCGTTCAAGAAATACGTTAAATTATCAAGGTCCAAGTTTATTGTAAAGGAACTAAAAGCTAAGTATGATTTGTTTTGCAACAGTCAAATTGTTAAGATTGAAACGTTCATTACTGCCAATCAGCTAAGTGTCCATCACTAGTCCTAGGATATTTTTTTGCGACACTATATTATATATGAAAAATAACTGACAACTGTACCCCGTTTCCAGGTGATCCTGTCAGGCCTGGAGCAGCAAGTCCGTGACGCGAAGGTCGGGCTCCAAGGTGAAGAGATGCAGTTGCAGCAGGCTAAGCGAGCGGCGCAGGCGGCGGCCCAGGCGGCCCAGCAAGCTATGCACCAGGTCAGTTGACTTAGCCGGGAAAATTGTCTCAAAACCAGGGATCGGAACCGGTTTTTTAGAAAAACCTCGAAATAGCTTTAGATTCGATTTTAAAATGTTTTACACTTTTTGTGTAGTTTTCAACATTTTATGTAATTACTAACATCGTATTTTGGAATTACTCCATTAACAAAAAAATATATATACCTACCGAAGAACGAAAAAGAACGGAATTCGAACCGTTCTTTTGTATGGAGATAAAACCGTTATCCGATCCCTGCTCAAAACTTTTAGCACAGATCTGCTATCATACCCTGGAAAGTCTGTAGAGTGCAGGCCAGCCGAAAACTTCGAAATGAGAAAAATCTCAAAATTGCAGTTTTCGAATTTATGTTTCTGCCTCAATCAGCTTCAGCCGAATGAAAATATACTTCGATTCATCATGGCAGCAATATGAATGAGGACATTTCCGTGAATATTATGCACTAGTGCACTACCTTATGAAGCATAAAGTGTACAATTTGACTACCTAACGTTCACGCGAGGAAATGTAATTCTCTAAGATAGAAATTGGTAATAAATCTTCATACATTTCAAGTTCACGGTCATGATTTCTGAAAAAATCGTATTTACCGACTCATTAGCACTTACAGTACCTACTTAGATATGAATTTATTTAATTTATTTTCTTACTTTCAATTCCTATTTGCTAGTCTTTATATGCTTGAGACCTTTCTCTGTAAAGTAACTTTTTTACTCATTAAATAATAGTTATTCGTATGTACATTCAATCAATTGCAACCTTCCTTAGATCACTTTAGGACTATTTTCGAAGTGAAGTTATAATAAAAAAAAATATTGTTTCTGGAGTGGCCTAGAATTGAAATTAGTTGAGATGTAGCCTTATACATGTTGATTTATCAAGTCGCAATAAAGCAGACTGTAGCGTGATAATCATAATTTTCATAAACTAAAACTTGGTGCCGAAAGGTTTTTATTACTCTTTGACCTACATGAAGTCTATTCATTAAATTAAGAAAAAACTAAGCTCGTTACCGATATGACAATGAACTTTTTGTTACTTATGCAAATGACTGCTAAGAAATAACGAAAAAAATACCAAAAAGATCTGGCTGAAACACCTGAGCAAAAAGTTAGTTGCGTAAAGTTAAGACAAGTCAACGGCGAAACCACTTTACGTAATGTGGTTCAAATTGCTACAACGACAATTTTATATTGGAAATTAAATGCTTTTATGGTAAGAACATTAGCGAATTATATTAAGTACATTTTTTACAATACATACATATTTGTACCTACATACCTACGTGGACTTACTATTAGTTATGTAGACAAATATTATTTCTTCTTTTACGTATCACTTAAATACCTCTAGGACCGTGATATTATGATGTGAGCGTTTTTAGTAAAAGGTCCGACTTTTACGCAAATACAATTAAAATAATCACAAAAGAAAAAAAGACTTTGCGATGTCATGCACATACCTAAGTTCCTTTTTATTAGAATAGTTATCAACAACTTGAGAACAATGAGAACGGTAATTACAAACAAATAGACGCAAGCACATTGCACAGCCATAAAAAGAACAAGAAATATAGAAATCAACGAATCAACTATTTTGTTTGTTCAATTACTACGGAAATCTAATAGGTGAATATAGGTTTATTATAACTCAATAAGATTTAATTTTACGCCACAGCGCACTACAAATTTGCAAATAATTGTAAAATCCACTCTTGCGCAGCTCCGCTGTTGTCACGTGCGTCATGTCACAACAGCTTCAGATCGATTGCTAAACGAAATAAATAGGTAATTAGCTTCGATCTCTACTCTTACTCTGGGTGTTGATTGAACGTCACTGAAATGGCTACGACAAAAAAAAACCTTGATTGGACGCATTGTACCCGCCTGCCTATACCAATAGTTATTGTCAGAAACGGTTGCAAGTAGTTGTTATATAAAGTAGATGTCGGTCATGTTTTCTAAGTAGTTCAAGTTCAATAACTATTATCACGGTGACTAATATTTGATTGTTTTTCGTTGCGTATACAGTCGCCATCAGGTATATTGCGAGCAGGGATCGAAACCGTTTTTTTTGAAAAACCTCGAAATAGGCCCACATTTTAAAATGGCTATTATAAAGAGCTATACTCTTTATGGTATTACCTACTCTAAATATTATGTTATGTAATTAACAACATCGTATTTTTAAAGTACTCCATTAACAAACAATTTATATACCGAAGACCGAAAAAGAACGAAATTAGAACCGTTCTTTTGTATGGAGAAAAAATCGGTATGCGATCCCTGATTGTGAGGGTGTTCACAAATGAGCACACCTCTATTGTCACGGCGTTAAAGTGCGTGTCCAGATATTTTAGAGCACCGTAACCGTTTTATTATATTTAATGGCGACAACTAACAAGTGTTTTTATTTCATAATTCTAATTCTGAGACGTGTAAAGTAAATAGTTGGGTTCGTTTTAATAATTGCTACTTATTAAATAGTAAGTCAAGGCAATAATTTGTTGCTTAATGTAGATATTGTAGATAATAAGGATCCAATGCAAAAAAACACGATCGTTCCCTTTGCAGTGATAGTTATATAATGGGTAACTTCGTAACACATAAATTAAACTTAAAATTTGGTTTTCAAGAATGCGCTTAACGTAACTTAACTGTTAATAAGCACAGATTAGGTAGGTTAGTAAGGGTCACGGTCCATACAAAGTTGAGAAAAATTGTGCGCTGCGAGTTACAGTTTTGTAATTTTAACCAGAGCTAGAGGGTCTCAAAATAGTTGTTTTTAGATGTGGAGGGAAAACCAATTCCCCCCCTGAGCGCGGGGGGAGGGGGGTCAATGTGCATGCGGAAGGGTTGCGTTTAATATTTTTTTACTTATTAATAAGGCCTACTATTCATTGTTTGGTATCATTTTCGTGTAAAACGGACCTGGAAAATCCATTTTTTATCATAAACATGAGTAATTTCATATAAAAATGTAGATTTTTTGGAGTAAAAGTAAAAAAGTTACCGTTTTTATTTTAATTTAAGCGTCATATAAGTATTAAAAAACAAACTTATCCAATTTAAAAAAATTGTGTAAGATAGCATATTTATTGCAGTTTTTAAAAATATACACATTTTGTAGTCTTACATACAAAAATTCACTGAAAAAAAATTTACCTGACGCGTACCTCCAACAAAAACCTCCGCGTAATCTCAAAAAAGAGACTTTTGTGCCGGCAACTGCTCATAGATTATACATATTTTTGTACTTGCATATTATTGTTCATATTACAATTGTAAATATTTATTGATATGAAACTAAATTGAATATTTTCTGATCTTCTTTTTTTAAATAACCTAAGATTATTAAGAATTTTATTTGATCAGATATTTTTAGATTTTATCGATTATTGTATTACCGCGTGTATATTATATATCTGGTCTATCTGATCACATGTATGATATATAGTATCTGATCATATGAATCGGAATGGGTAATCATTTTTACAAGTGTCATTAGGTAATGATCTCATTACCAAAGACGATAAAGGTAATTTTCACTAACTGGGACTAAACAACTAACCCAGTTCACCCACGTTAAAAGTTTATATCATATAGAATTTGACAATCAATTGTTAAACGTTTACTTCATAAATCATCATTATTACCATATCAGCCGAAAGACGTCCACTGCTGAACATAGGCCTCCCCCAAAGATTGCCACAATGACCGGTCCTGCGCCACTCGCATCCAGCGGACTCCTGAGACCTTCACTGTCCACCTTGTGGGGGGCCTACCCACGCTGTGCCTTCCACTTGCGAGGCCGCCGCATTGGCCATCGGTTCTACGTGCAATGTGCCCCGCCCACTGCCACTTTAGTTTAGTGATTCGGAAAGCTATGGAGCTATACTTTGGTTCTGCTGCGGATCGTCTCATTTCTAATACGACCTCGCAGAGAGACTCCCACCATAGCCCTCTCCATTGCCCTGTGGGTGACTTTAAGCTTTCTTATGAGGCCCATTCTAAGCGACAACGTTTCAGTACCGTATGTCATCACTCTTTTAAATCTTTGATCAGTGTGTGTTGCCACACTGATCAAATACTTTTGTCTTCAAGAACTGCGGAATATTGGACGAAAAGATGTGTCGTAGCTTCCCAAACGCTGCCCAACCTAGTCGGATTCGATGATTGACCTCTTACTCAAAGTTGGACCTACCTAACTGGGTAGCTTGTCCTAGGTATATTATAGTCGTCTATACCTTCGAGTTTAGTCTCCGATTGTAACGGGAGTTTTCGTCTTATCCATGTTCACCCTAAGACGAACTCGCTTGAAGGCGCTACTGAGGTCAGCGAGCATCGTACTGAAATCTTCCAAGGTCTCAGCCAAGACCACCGTATCATCAGCGAATCGAAGGTGCTTTTCCAGTCCAGTCTTAAATACATCTTCCAGTGCAGCGGTAAACAGATTAGGGGAGATGACACCTCCTTGCCTGACTCCCCGCTGCAGTATAATATGCTTCAAACTCTGGTCTTGGAGTCGGATTGACATAGGCGCTTTCGTACAAGCACCTCAACATTTCGAAATAGCGGTAGTCTACTTGGTATCGTTAAAGAGACTGCAGTACGCCCAGAGTTTCGATCAAATCGAAGGCCTTGGGGGTTACCATGACGTAGGTACTAATGCGATTCAGTTTAGGTTCTGGGAAAGGGGCAGTGATACACGACTCGTATAGCCTTGTCCCTTTCTCTCGACCTAAATTAAACCGCATTAGTACGTCATGGAAACCCCCCTTATCGTAGTCCACAAACGCTAAACAGAGGGGTAGGTTGTATAACCTATTCCTCGGTCTTCTGTATAACATTTACGAAACGCCAATTCGGAAACCGGCTTGTTCGGGAGGCTGGAAGTCATCAAGCCTGCGTGCAAGACGATTCGTAATGACTCTTGAAAACATCTTATTAATATGGCTCGGAAGTGAGATGGATCGGTAGTTCTTCAATAAAGCGTTGCCACCTTTTTTCAAGAACAGTACCACCACTCTTCTGTTCCATGCCTAAGGCGTTCTCCCTTCCGGAGTTGAACAACTTCTGAAGGGCCATAAGGATTGGTTTACCACCTGGCTTCAGATGCTCAGCTATAATTCCGTCTTCCCCAGACGCCCTGTTATTTTTGAGCTGTTCAAGAGCCATTCTAATATCACATAGGCTGATGTCTCGGATAGTGTACTCTGTATAGTGCCGGGTCAGTCACTTACTTCATAAGAAATTTATGAATTATCAAATTCCGTGTGAAATAAACGTTTAACCCGTGGTGCTTGGTTAACCCAGGTTGATGCAATTTGCCCTAACAGACATTATGGAGTATTTTGTTTACGCATAATCGCTAAATTCCCGCAGTAGAAACGTACTGTCAACAATAAGTCAAAGCAACGTCCCTTTTTTATTCGAGGTACGCGACAGGTGCAATTTTTTTACAACTTATTTTTGCATGGAAAGTTCCAAAAAGTATATATTTTTAAAAACTACAATAAATATGCTATCTTGTAGTATTTTTTCTATTTTCATATATTTATTTGGTAATACTTATATAACGCAACAATCAAAATAAAAACGGTGATTATTTTACCTTTACACCAATAATTATTTTTTTATATATGAAAATCCTCATGTTTATTATCAAAAATGAATCCCCCGTGTCTGTTTTATATGAAAATGATACCAAACAATGAATAGTAAGCCTAAAAATTAGACGAAAAAATTTTAAACATAACCCTTCCGTTTGCACATTCACCCCCCTCCCCCCTCGTTCAGGGGGGGAATTGGTTTTCCCTCCACATCTAAAAATATTTATTTTTACACCCTTTAGCTCTGGTAAAAATTACAAAACTGTAACTCACAGCGCACAATTTTTTCCATTTGGACCTCTACTAGGTAGCGATATACCTATTACGGATACGGAGTTATAACCAAATTGTAATGTTATCTCATACATGTTACAATACCGCATGAAAGCAAATACTGAGAAGTTCATTGCCACGCATGAGTTACTGGAGTTACACACATTAACCACTTCCGTATTTTCTCTCTCGAAATCTTGAGAGCGAGTAGGTTCGCTTACTTCCGACGCCTAATCGGTGACTACACGGTTGAATAGTTACGCAAAAACAATCTTGATCACTCATTTAAACTGTCACTCAGGTACTCAGGTTCATTTTTTTCTTTCGATTTATTTCTTTGTTTCAAAGTTTGTTTCTTTGTGAAGTTTGAACAGCTTGTCGAAATTCTATAGTTCTGTCCAAGTCGAAGTGTCTGAGTAAGTTCTGGCGAAGTCCAATCATATCAAAGTCCATTTTGCCCTCGAATTAATGTATCTAAATGTAGTTCAACCTCATGCAGTATGTTTATTACCTATGCTCTAAGCATCCTCGTAGTAAACAACGTTATTCTAACACCTATACTATGCGTAATGCCTATCTGGGCAATTGCTCAACGTAGCGTAGATATCATCATGTCCTCCTCCGAAATGAACACCACTGACATAAAGAGATGCAATTCGGGGGACTGTAATAAGACTCCAGTAGGCTTATGATGGTACCGTGTCAAATTGTTTGTCGCCATAGCCGTCACGTTCTAACAAGTATGCAAGTGCGAAAGTGACCGGTAGTACGATAAATAAAACGGGACCATCATAAGCCACCAGAACCGCACTCAAACTTCATAAAAACTCCAGGTGAACGTGATCCAAGCGGCCCTGAACGCTGCGCAAGCGACGTCTGAGAACGCCAACGAAGCGGCGTCGCAGGCGGCCGGCGAGCTCGGCGCGCAAACCGCCATGGTGGGCGCGGCGCGGCAGCGGCTAGCCTCGCTCCAGGAGCAGTTGCACGGAGTCAGGATCGACTTCGAGGCTACTCAGGCTGCTGCTAGGAAGGCGCAGGTATGACCTTCGAGGACATTATGTAACTGGGTCGTTACGGACGGCCTCAATGAGTAAAGTTCAAAATCGCTGGCCGCTACGACTGGAAGGTAAGTTTAGAGCCAAGGATGATCTATTAGATTTAGAGCGGCAGTCAACCATGGTTACCGGGGAGAGGTAAGTCAGTTGAATAACCATTAGCAATTCTTTAGTTTGATTTTTTTAGGCAGACCAATTTAGAGCATCGTAATTTAAACAAAAGCCAATAATTACCAACTAAACTAAACTTCTGACACCTAACTGAATTTGGCTGAATATATTGTAGTCTTTTGCATTTTTTTTTCTCTCGTAAACATATCGTAAAAATATAGTAAAAAAGTAACACCAATAATCATTTAGTTTATATTTCTTTGATTCGTAGTTTCAGAATCATTTAATATTTAGGTATTCAAAAAAACTTCACTTAAATAACTAGGTGTACTTTGATACGCAGGTATTGAAGAACTCACCAGTGCTCGTATTCGAGGACATAACAATTGATATCAACTATTAATGAAGACCGAATACTATTAATGTTTTATCAAATGATCACGTAATAAAGACCTAGTCAAAATTACTTTTCTCTTTTTTTTTCTTCCTATTAAATTAGCCTCTTCTTCTTTTGTCTTAAATAACTACATTTCTTTTGATTTCACGCTATTTTAACAATTTTATTTCTTCTTGCAAGAGAAAATTACAAGAGCGCCTAGGTAGTATTTCGTTAGTTTTTTTAATAAATAGGCAAAGTTTTGATAGGCAGCCTTTTTATTAGCAGATTTTCTTAGTGGGTTTCTGTAGAAACCGGTACCGCCAAATCGACACTAGTAAATTTCGGGTATTTATCTGTCTCTGTCAATCCGAGGACACCTTCCTTGGTGTGACAGCGACAGATGTTCGGAATTTACAATTTCCGATGTTCTCCGTAGACTTGTAAAACAAAACATTAACTAAACAAAACCTTTCCCAGGCTGCTGCCCAACAAGCGCAAGCCAACGCGGCGGAGGCGGCAGCGAAGGCCGCGGCGGCCGGACTCAAAGCGGGCCAGAAGGACGCCTCCCACGAAGGTACGAGCTACGAGGAGTACACCCTCCCGGCGCAAGAGGCGCCGCAGGAGTACTATATCAACGTTCCGTCGAACTACAAGCACTAGTAGCTAACGTTTAGTACAGTTTAGGTTTGTATCAGTTCGTTTTTTAATTTGGAACATTGGAGTTTGACAAAAGTATGTCGTTCGTCTTAAATGGGTATGTCCCATTTTGTGGCCGATGTAAACGTGCTACTAAGTATTTCATAAATTCATGAATTAGAAAATAACAGTAAGTGTGAACAAATTATCGCGATGAGATATTGCAAACGAATCGGCGTGTTATTTATATCGAGTTAAATCAAATTCAAATATCTAACTAAGATTTAAAATAAGACCTACATCTAATGATACAAATAATCGAATGAACTGATCCAAAACCTAGATAAATCAGCAAGGTTAACATGAGAATAGGAAGCCATAATTTATATAGACATAGGTAGTTTACTATGTTAAGTGTTTTCGTTAGGTACATCACATCTGTTCTTAACTTCAGTCAATTCTTTGTTAAGGAATCCTATTCTTATTTTAACTAAACATACCAAGTGTAAATAATAATAGTAGGTTTTTTTACCTAGTTGTTCAAGTTTGATTTTTTACGAAGCTTTTTTGTGATATACTTTTTACTTGATTTTTATAGCTTTTTTTTATAAAATTTATAACTTATTTATTTACAGTAGATCCAAGTGAGTTATATCATATCATGTGAAATGACGATATATGTACAATCTAACGATAAAGTAAATAACAACACTAATATGACGCCAGCGAAATCCGATGGGGAAAACAGTATAAGTAAGATAAGTTTGACAAGGTGTTAGCAATCATAGCTTTAGATTAGATTAACTGTCTAATCTAACCCTTATGATACTTATACTATTTTCAACAAAAGAAACCAAAATTAAGTGCGCTGTCCAACTAATGAATGGTGGAAACAAACAAATGTGTATTTAATAAATAAAATATTTTGTGATAATGTGGCATTTTAATAATTTGACTGTTTCTGACTGTTACTTGACTGTTCACGACTCTTACCTGACTGCTCGACATCTCACTTGATTCTTACTTCTTCTACTATATGACGATTGACCGACTAACTTATTTACCAGAAGTTTTCCATTTTCGATATTCTTTGACGTTGTTCCATAAGCAGACACATGCCTAGGAATATATATGGGACACCGATCATACGAGTATCTGAAATTGAACAGTCTGATTCAACACGTTGTCACTAACATACACAAACTAATTGTTATTTCATATCTAACCGATTGTATTTGGAATAACGACTGATTTTGAGTTTGAAATGGCAGCCCTAAGGCGACTAACCTTGTGACTAACACACATCTAAGGAAATTGGTAAGTGATTTTGATTTCTTAAATGTGTATGTTAACTAATCAGGAATCTTAGATGACAACTTCGTCTAGACAAGACAAGCGTGTGGGTATGGCACATTAGGTACGTGGCGTCGGTCGCTTACAATATGTCTAACGCATTGGCCACAACATTGGTCTTAGGCGACCGGCGGGGCGGAACACCATACGTGCGAGAGGGAGTTCCAATATCGGGCTCTCGCTCCAACTTATGGAGTCGCTCACCGCCACCGCTGGTCACGCAAAGTCGTGGCCAGGGTCGCGTTTTATAAAGTTACAATTTACAATTTCGCTGTTTGCCTCTCTTTCTAGCCAATACGTGCGTGTGTTAGGGAGGCAAACAGCGAAATTGTAAATTGTAACTTTATAAAACGCGACCCTGGCCGTAAGGCTGATACTGCTTCCGCATGTGTGAGCTAGACAATGGTATATCAATGCGACGTCTGCCTAATAAAAAAAAAGCTAGTAAAAGTATCTAAACGAAGAAGGCAGTGATGAACCGATGAAAGTATGTGTCACGGCACACGTAAGTGTTTAAGTCTGTCAAAGAAGAGCGGTGGCCGAAAATGGAATCAATTTTATAATAATGTAGGTACAGTCTCATACATAACTTTTTTTATGACGGCTAAGTAAACGTTAATTAAATTTATATTTCATATAGTGGCAGAATGAGATTGCTCTCGCCTCAATTAGGAAAAAACACGACAGTATCAGTGTTTATTGTATTATGTATGATGAAAATGATATACCTAGTGATGCTATAATGAAAAACCATAGGCAGCGTGTTCATTCTCATTTAATTTTGCGGCGTTGTCAGACATAGCGTCATTAGACTCATTATATAGCGTCGAATGCTGGAGAGGGCTAATTCTATGATTCGTAATTTTTCGCATAGATACCTAACTTAGGTACACGTACGTACCTATCTATATATTTTTCATACCTAATAGAAATATTAAAATTTAAAAACCATTGTAGGTACAGTCACGTTTAATATGTAGGTATTCATTTTGGAATGTATGCCAAAAGCATAAGGATGAAAATCGTATACATATTATTAGAGCTGACCGTACCTATATTGCGACGTTGCTTAAAAACAAAATAATTTTCAGAAGTAAAAGAAGAACCAGCAGAAGAACCTGCTGAAGACGCCGAAGAAGAAGAAGTAGAAGAAGAAGAAGACTGCGATGAATAAATAAAGGGTGCAGAAAACTACCCTGTAATTTAAATGCCATTAATCCTTTTGTTACTTTAGTTTGTAATTTTGTTAAGTATTTCTAAGTTTTTATAATAATAATGATGTAATAAACTTTCTTAAAACAAAATGACTGTGTTTATTTGTAACAAGACATTTTAAACGCTGAAAGACTTTCTACACGAGCGGGACCACCAGGGTCGCGTTTTATAAAGTTACAATTTACAATTTCGCTGTTTGCCTCTCTTTCTAGCCAATATGTGCGTGCGTTAGAGAGGCAAATAGCGAAATTGTAAATTGTAAATTTATAAAACGCGACCCAGTCGTTATGATCAACCATTTTTAGCTAGTGCGAGAAGTGGTTCATTTTACGTCGGGTCGTAATCTTCGGAGGGCCATATGTACTGAAAAACATCGTACGATACACGTGCCAAAAACGAAATTCGTAACTCGTGTCGATTTTTTGGCACTCCCTTTGGTCGTGCTTTAATTTGTCTCCACTTGTTTCGAACTTCGTGTTTTTCACATTCATATCGTAATGTACTATTTTTTCCCCTCACTAGCTCGCAAAGCGCTCTTTTATCCTTTTATACGAGTACGAGCGGGTAAAAACGCTTTTTACCAACTTGTGGATAAAGTAATTTGTCCATCCTCTAATTCCTATGGCCCACTACTGTATAACTCTACGATACGTTTCGACATTGAGTTTTAAATGTATTAAACTCGCATGTTTCTACTTGATATCTAAAGAATTTCTTTAAAATCAAGATACCGATAAAAGATAAACCGGAAAGCGGTTGTTGTGGGTAGTACTGCAGCATCAGGAGTGAGGAGTTGGAAGTCAAGATCAGGCTGTTAGTATTTGATTATGCCAAACATGCTATACTTTCATTTTCACGTGTCTAACACTCTCGGTTAAGGTAGTAACGTAACGTAATGGTTTCTTTAAGTAAATTTACATTTGGATGAGATTTGTAATCATATTTCCTCGCAATAGTGAGGGGAAAAAAGTTGTATTACACTTGGCGGCAAAGTTTGTTCAACTCTCGTGCCTTGAGACCTTCGCAATGCTCAAGATTCCAGTTTTGGAACCACTCGCTACGCTCGTGGCTCAATTTCGGAATCTTTCGCTAGCTCAGGTCTCAATATTGGCACGACAGTTAAACAACAACTTTGCCCCCTTGTATAATAAATAACTATTGTTTGAGCAAAGAAGAAAAGGTAGGAAACTATAGCCTTCAGCTAACTTTGAACCACCTATTTTATTTTATTTTATTTTTTATTTTATTATTCAATTTGTTTACATCGGCATTACAGCGAACCAATACACCGAGAAACCAGATTACTTATATAATAACAATAATTAAAGTATCTAAAACACATTAGATTGGACAACAACACACACAAATATGAATTTACACAGTTTTACATTTTATTAGCGTACAGTCGAAGACAAAATAAGGGGTATACAAAAACGTTCAAAAATATGTCCCAGTGCACTCTAATTCTGTGTAATAAGAACGTCGTAACATATTTATGAACGGATTCTTTCGATACTTATTTTTGCACTTGACTGTACAGTAGGTAGTTTGCCTATTGTCCATCATCTCACAAAACCTTAAACACTCTCGACACACATCTAACCATCTCCACGCAAACCAGGCGCGGATCCAGGGGGGGGGCAATGGGGGCACTTGCCCCCCCCTCACACTGGACTTTTGTATGGCTAGGTGGTGTTTCAAGTATAAAATGCTATCATATCATAGGGCAGTGCCCCCCCCTCAACGAAGTCTTGGATCCAGTGCCCCCCCCTCAACGAAGTCCTGGATCCGCGCCTGACGCAAACAAATCACATTCAGGCACGGATGTCAAGAGAGTATTAAGTAGCGAGAGAGCCCTTGGTATTGGCGCACTCCGGCGCGACACGGTGCGCGCCGCGGGCACCGCCAGCAGGGCGCGCGCACGCGGCCGCAGCGGCATGCGGGGCACGTCCGGAACACTCAGGCGCACTACACCATCCACTAGTTGGATAATATCGGACTCCCCGCGTAAAAATCGGCATACAGTGATGAGGAGGTTGTTATTACGCCTCACTTCTAAGGAAGTGAATCCTAGGCAACCGAGCAAGAATTTAGTGGGATATATATAAGGGTAATATCCAAACCTTTTTTTATACAGGAACCTAAGAAACGACTTCTGTATTTTTTCCAGTAGTAGCACATATGTAGATTCATATGGATTCCAAATAAGGGAAGACGCCTCTAATTTACTTCGCACCAAGGAATTAAAGAGGAGCCTTATTACACCGGATTCATGAAAGTCCTTACAATTACGGAGCACGAAACCCAGCCTCTGGTAGCAGCTACTAGCAAGAGCACGAATGTGCTCGTGGAACGTAAGACGTGTGTCAAAAACGACACCTAGATCCTTCACCGAGAAAACACGACTAATGACATCGTTGCCCAAAAAATACTGCGCATGTATAGGTAGGTACCTTTGAGGATTTAGTATGGGGAGACGGTATCGCTATAACTTTCCTAACAAAACATTCTGCCAATTTCCGAGGGGGCCGAGGTAGCACACATGTAAACGATCTAACTACAAATGCATTTCTTCTTCTCGTTACTACTCACGCACACTTAAACAATACCACAACACTAAGTTAAATTATCACACTAATACAGTAAAATTTCTATGCGGACACAATTTCAAACTATCGATGTAGGTGTAATCGAACCGATTAATATGGCTTTCAAGTGTCTGAAGATTATCGTATCGATATATTTTTCTAAACGTCATAGATTGACGTGCACCTTGGTACTATATATTGTTGTTTTGAGTATTTAAATAAAAGTAAACAGACAATTAGTAACAGTTATTAATTAATCAACCAATTTTAATACAAAACCGCCTGAATTGCTTGCCATTAACCTACTTCAATTGATTATGTTTTCGTTTATCGCGATCTTTGACTACGAAGGCTGTAACTGTAAGGAAAGTCTCGGTCAATCACGTGCATTTCGAAATCCGTAAATCAATTATAATATTTAATAAATAATATTAATTAGCGGTTGTGAAAGAAAACAATGTATGTCCATACGAGTGTACATACGAGTATTATTTATTATTTAGTTTGTTGTAGTAAGAAAGTTTTAGTTAGCTGGGGTAAAACTCACAGAGGCTTAATTGTGAATACTCGTAAGGATACAATTTGAATACAAGTGCGTAGGTACAAGGTGCGTAGGTGCGTATACATACAAGTTTTTGCAATAAGGCCGGTGATATTGATATTCCTTAGTGATATTTTAGTAAGTACCTAAATACAATTTATAATATAGGTCCAACTAGCGTTAAGTAGCACTTGTAAAAATGAAGTTATTGAATTCGATAAGACTGTGTTTTTATTTACTTACTGTGAGAACACTAATATACGTAAACACAAGTGTCCGTATCTCGACATTTTATACCTACTCTCGACATTGTGTCATAAAGCGTAACGTTCACATCACTATGTATTTTCGCGCGTAATACGTATTCCAAATAAGCGCAATACACATTCAACCTTATAGTCTTACATATAAGCTTAACATTAGACCAAGGCAGAATCTTCTGTCTTACTTGATTCACTAAGTCTGATATTTCCTACAAAATTTAAAGATGGGTAGACCTTATTAACCTTAAATACGAGAATACAATAAATGTCAAACTTTCTCCATCAGTCAAAAATGAAAATACGAATTGTGTGCGATATTTTTGAAACCGATTTTGTTATCGATTCCCTGGTACTTGATTTTCTTGAACAATTTTATGTAATACAATGTTATAATATAAACAAATAAAGGCAAGATATGAAATGGTATCGCATATTTTGTATACATGATGTATTTGAACGAGTTTTGAATCCATACATAGCACATACAGGCATTTTGACGGAGCTTGTTACGGGTACATAACGATTACAAGACTGCGAAGAATCGATTAATGAAGTAGTTTTTATAAACAGGTTTGGTCAATGTACAAATTCTTGGCCAAAGTCTTTGGCAGAGGGGAAACGATATGAAGCCGACTCCATTACTAAATCCTCAAAGGTAGGTACCTAAATATGTTATGAATTCTCGCTTTTGGTGTAGGTAGTATGAATTGGATCACATATCCTAAACAAATAAATCAATATATTCTAAACGCATGAATCAACGTGTGCTAGTGTGTAGTGTGGACTAGTGATAAATGGTTGGCATACTTAATTTACTCTTTGCTGTTGGCCAACAGCGTTCCAGATGGTTGGGTCCCAATCGTGTAGAAAGTCTTTAAACCGCGAAAAACGAAATTCATAAATTTCGTAGATTTGTCTCTTTCACTCTAATGACACCTTTGTTTGAGTGACAGAGAAAAATCCTCGAAATTTACGAATTTCGATTTTTGCGGTAGTCAGCCAGACAAAGAAAACGTTTAATTTTATGCAACGTTTTGAGCAGTGCCAGTGGTGTATTTACGTACTTTAATAATAATTAATTAATTCTAATAATGCTAAGATGTTATTGTAACACCTGAATTTAGGTAATAAAAACTTAATAGCAAGAGAATTTTAATTTATTAGTATACTCTACACATAAAATATAGAAATCTTCTCATTGTTATTCTAATCTAACGGAACGTAAGACCAGAATCTACTGTCACTGTCAAATTGATTGAAAAGTTCCTTTAAAACGCGAAGTTTTTCGTGTAGCACATGACTGTTAAAACAGTTTAAATTAATAATTATGTCTATCGTTAAGAAGAAGAAGCATGTATCCAAAAAGAATAAAAAAGCGTGGCGGAAACACTGTGATATTAGTGACGTCGAGGCCTTTCTGGAAGACCAACGACTGGAGGAAAGATTAGGGTAAGGTTATGTTTACGTATTTACAGCATGCTGTTTAGATAAATATTGACTAACTTAACGAGAAATCTCAGTTTAACAAATTTCGCCAAGAATAAAACCTATCTAAACCCAATTCTACGATCCGAAATATGCTAATTTCATACATTTTGAATTGTCTACTGCAAAGCTTGCAAACAGTAACCTATAGTAGTATCTCTCCTTCCAATGAAATGAAACCGATATTCTGTAAATGTATAAGGTTGCTCTGAGTACATCTGCTGTGTCCTTTGAAAATGAATGTTAGTTGATAGACATATTATAGTAAATTATAATATCACTAATATAGATGTGTGTTAGAGCAAAATGAATCGATAGTATTACATACTTATGTGTTATTTTCTTTTAGGAAATTTGAAGCTAAACCTGATGCCGAGTTGTTTGTAGTTGACACAGCAGGAGATGATGTAAAAATAAAGGATGAAAGACCTCTCACAAACAAACAAAAGAAAAGGGCTAAGCTTGCTGAGATTCCAAAATGTTACGAAATTCTTTTGCCTTCCTCGAAGGTAAGATATACACATAGTAATATTTTTTTAAATTGCTTAATCATTCAGTGTATAAAAATAAGTTAGTTAACATTGGTTTAAGATGTAGATTTGATGTTTCATACACTCAACCTTTTGTTATTCCAAGTGGATATTTCATAACTCTTTAGATTTGTGTAAAACTTTTGGATATTAAATAATAATTAATTAAGAGATTGTTGCTGCAAGCTGCTAATGTAATAAGGAAGCTGTATCATATTGTCTATGAGACAGGCTATACCTAGTGTGTTTGGCGGAGTAAAATGTAACTATGTTTATTGATCTGAAATAAACTATTTCCATTTGTATGTAATTTTATCCCTTTGCTGGACATTTTTTTTTTCTTTTTTGTATGGCAATAAATGCCACTCCAGAAGATCATCTTTTGTGAGTTTTTGTGCAATATTAAGGTCTATGGACTAGGTATGGGGCTCTGGGCCTTTGGGGGGTTGACTTGTGGTACAATACAGCTCATACCTCTTAAGACGCCTTACAACTAGATAACATTTTTTATTTAAATAATGTTGTAACTTTTAACATTATTTAGGAAATGATATTACAAAGCAATGCTTTGATTTGAGTTTAGGTAGGAAAAACCTATTATCAGGTTTAATTGTATTGTGGTTGATTTATGCAGAAATTTTTAAATTTTTTCGCTGGACTTATTATTTTTTGTGTGGTGATCAAAACCATATTTTATAATTAAAAATCATATAAGCAGATACAAAATATATGTTGTTGGGCTGTAAGTGTATAAGTAAATAGAGAAAAGATGTGTCACTGTTGTAGAGTCAATGTCAAAGATATATTTACAGTTATGGCACCTAAAATATATTTACACGGCCTTAATTTCAAGGCAATAAAGTTGTGTAAATATATTTTTGGCACCTAAACCGTAATGATATCTTTGACGTCGACTGTACAAAATTCAAATTACTCCAAATAAATAAGCATTTTTGAAGTCATAAGAAACAACCTTAAAGGATTTTAAGGGTTTGTTTTTTTAGGTTCCAGATCCTAATGCAAAACGTAATCATGTTAATCCAACGGGTACAAGACCAACAGCTCTCAGTAAACTTAAGGAAAAACGTTGTATTGAGAAAGGAATTTATGAAAAGAAGGCAGAACTGGCAAAGAAGAATAGGAAGATGGCATTAAATCAGAAGCGAAAAATAAAGAGGACTCGCCAGAACTTTGGTATAGATCTCTGGGGACAGGACTGTAAGTTGATTAATATATCTAGAGTTTACTATCCTCATTGATGCATCTAAATATTGTTAACTATTTTACTATTGATCAATTTGAAATTGATGTTGAGATTATACATCAATTGATTTTGGAAAATCAACCAATATGAGAGTGCATGTATGCACAGTAGTAGCAGAACTAATACATATTACATTGTACGAAACTTGAACATAATTACAAAATTGGTTTATTTTGACATTCCTTCAAATGTTGTATAAATTACGAATATGTATAATATTTTCTTCGTTACCGCGAGGATTACACATGAAATAAAACTATGAAAACGGATAAACTCGTGTATATTAACTAATTTTAACTTCGTGGATTTGTGGTCTACGGATGTCATCCACAGAACACGAACCCTGTAAAGTGTTTGAAACGTCGGAATGAAGTTAAAATTAGTTAATATACGCGAGTTTATCCGTTTTCATAGTTTTATTTCATACGAATATGTAGTTCCAATTATCTTTTACAGTACCAGAAGCTAAAGGCATTCCTTCAACCCTGGTAGACGATTTTGTTTCAACAGAGGCTCAGCTTCATAATGTTCTGCCAGACCGCAGGCTGCGTCCTAAGCCTCCGCTGGCTAAAACCGTTGTTACTAGGAAGGCTATTGAGATTCCGCATCCTGGAGTCAGTTATAATCCTTCATTTAAGGTAAGATTATTTTTCTCTAATTACCCTAAACCAAATTAAGTTAAACTACGCAACTGAAGATATAACGTCACTTAATGTTGTTTGATTATGCTTCGAAAATTACTTCCAATGTTTTTACTTGTGATCCTAGAGAATGTGCAATGCAATATACGCATATTTATACGCGATTATGACCTGTTTCTAAAACTAATGTATTTTAAAATCATTATACTTAGCTGAGGAAATCTTAGTGGCTAGAACATTCTAAAATGTATACTCTGAAATACTATAAAATCATTTGTTAATTTTATATCATCAAAGCTATTGTGTGTGTATGAAGTCATTCGATATATCACAGCTGCTACTGCAGTCATGAAAATCACTCTTAACGCAATGACAATTGAGGCTGATATTTGTAAGCACCCTGGCCATTCTGATATCTAATGGTGTCTGTACTTGCTGTAACCTGAGCAAAATTCTTGAGAGATGATTTGTACTGCTAGGTTTTACTTAACTTAAAACAAATATAACTAACAAAACATATGACACATCTGCAGGAGCACCAAGAATTGCTGCAGCAGGTGGTGCAACATGAGGAGAAGATCATCAAGCGAGGGAAGCACCTGCACCGCGTCACCACTGGCATGTTCAGCAAGGTTACTGTGCAGGAGAAAGAGGTAACACTTGATAATTTCATTTCAATAACCCTGACACCGGTTGACGATCGCCGGCCGGGCCTCCCCCACCGGGGTTCCACCCCACCGGCTCGATCTCACCGGTGTGAGAAGAACACCCGACAAGACCATCGGAGCCTCACCCGAGGCCTCCACCCCAATGACCCAGCCATATTAATGGCTGGCGGCTGACACGCTGCAGGGGGCTAACGCCCCGAATAGCATCCCCAATCTCCCGAGGGGGAATTGAGAAGACGTCCACTGCTCAATATGCATTGAATTGAAGTGCCATCACCGCGTGACAATCCCAACTCTTCCCGTGGGTGTCGTAAGACTCGTAAGAGTCGACTAAGGGTTTAAAGTGTCATTGGTCATCATTTTTATTGATGATTGGGCAGCAGCATCATAGTCATAGTCATCGCTTGCCCAGCGTGACGATTATTGGCATTTACCTTCTAATGCGTACATACGCTAAGATAAATAGGAGCGGTCTATGTCCAGCAGTGGATTACAATAAGCCGATAATGATAATGTGAAGTGTTATCCCATCTGTGTGCAAGATTATGCTTATACAGGTTTGGCATCATTAAATCAATATTATGTAGCTTTTGCTTTAAAATGCCATTGCTTCCAATTAAAGGCGGGTCTCGCCAACCATTGACATTGATTACATAGACCAATCAACGTTAGGTACCTACCCAGCAGATTACTATTAAAACTACATTTTAACAAACAATTTAATGCTTACAGACAGTTTGGTGCAAGACCCATAAGATGGCAAACCCTCTAAAGTACCTGTATTATTAGTTATTATAGTATTATATTCTTAGTTTAGCTCTACAGCGCATTTTCTGACTAGCTGTAATGCTGTATTGTTTTTTATAGTCAAATAAAAATAAAACAAAAATTATTATTGTTATGTATGGGCCACATGGAGCAGTTATGGCTCGTGGCATCCGTTTTTACAACTCATTACTGATTCGTCTCCGTTAACCTTTACAGTGTCAGTACCTACAGTATTTTTATTAACATACCATTTACAATTTCCCCAGAACCAATGGCGCGAAGAAATGAACCTAAACGAGCAGCCTCACAACCCCGCAGAAGACAGCGGCTCAGACTCCGAGTACCGCGCCGTCAACCCGCCCGTCCAGAATAAGAAGAAAGACCACAAGGCCAGGAGGAAACAGCGGGAGAGGCTGCTAGAGAAGGAGCGGCTTAAGAGGGAGAAGATTGATAAGAAGAAGATCACAGATATTTACAAGTGAGTATTTCAGGACAATTCACCCTTAACTCTTCCTGTTGATGTCGGAAGAGTCGACTAAGGGATTGGAATGTCGCTGACCATTCGTTGATATAAGCGGCTCAGACTCCGAGTGCCGCGCCGTCAATCCGCCCGTCCAGAATAAGAAGAAAGACCACAAGACCAGGAGGAAACAGCGGGAGAGGCTGCTAGAGAAGGAGCGGCTCAAGAGGGAGAAGATTGATAAGAAGAAGATCACGGATATTTACAAGTGAGTATTTCAAGAGACTTCACCCTTAATTCTTACCCGACCTCTTAAGAGTCGCTTTGAAATGTCGCTGACCATTCATTGATATAAGCGGCTCAGACTCCGAGTACCGCGCCGTCAATCCGCCCGTCCAGAATAAGAAGAAAGACCACAAGGCCAGGAGGAAACAGCGGGAGAGGCTGCTAGAGAAGGAGCGGCTCAAGAGGGAGAAGATTGATAAGAAAAAGATCACGGATATTTACAAGTGAGTATTTCAAGAGACTTCACCCTTAACTCTTACCCCACCTCTTAAGAGTCGACTAAGGGATTAAAATGTCGCTGACCATTCGTTGATATAAGCGGCTCAGACTCCGAGTACCGCGCCGTCAATCCGCCCGTCCAGAATAAGAAGAAAGACCACAAGGCCAGGAGGAAACAGCGGGAGAGGCTGCTAGAGAAGGAGCGGCTTAAGAGGGAGAAGATTAATAAGAAGAAGATCACGGATATTTACAAGTGAGTATTTCTAGAGACTTCACCCTTAACGCTTACCCCACCTCTTAAGAGTCAACTAAGGGATTGAAATGTCGCTGACCATTCGTTGATATAAGCGGCTCGGACTCCGAGTACCGCGCCGTCAATCCGCCCGTCCAGAATAAGAAGAAAGACCACAAGGCCAGGAGGAAACAGCGGGAGAGGCTGCTAGAGAAGGAGCGGCTCAAGAGGGAGAAGATTGATAAGAAGAAAATCACGGATATTTACAAGTGAGTATTTCAAGAGACTTCACCCTTAACTCTTACCCCACCTCTTATGTCACTGACCATTTGTTGATAGAAGATTGATGATAGGCAGCAGCGTCATCATACTTACCATCTCATCATAATGAGCACACTACTGATCACAAATCACGTTTAACCAACTCCGTATATTTACAAGTGAGTGTCATAAAAATATATTTCCCATTATAATTTTTCTAACTCTTTGCTTGCAGATAAATTGCCTTCAAGCCCTTCAATTACAAATACAATTTCAATAAAATATTGTCACGATGTACCTTATATACAAATGAGAAATGACCATGGGCCTATCGCAAATTACAATTAATATTAAAAGCGGGAGTCTTATTCTAGTAGGAGAGATAGAAAAGAGACTTCCGCTTTTAATATTTGTTTTGCAATTTGCTACTGCATGTACCTACATAATATAATAGTCCGATATATAATCCAGCAACATTCTTATTACAGATTACGCAAGCTCCAATCCTCCATAAGCACAAAGGAGCAGAAACAAGAGAAACTCCGAGCCCTGCGCTCTAGTAAGCGCGCGGAAAAAGCGGAGATAGCCCCTCCGGCCCTCAACAAGAATAAACCGCCGCAGAAGGAGCCTGATTACGTGGACCCTGCGGACCTTAGCGGGAACCTGACCAGATTGACCACTAACAGTAAGTACTCATACATATCGTGGGTTGACAAGCAAAACTCACTAAGTAACAAATACTTACTTGAAATAAAGCTCGTATCTCAGTTCTGATTTAATACTGACACAAGAGGTTGCTAAGAAGAAGTGAGTTTTGCTTGTCAGCCTACTTGTTGTTACATACAGAAGAGTAGAAATAAAGGCTACAAGTAGTGGGCTCAAGGAAACTAGCATTGTTCATAGGAGTGATCTTTGTCCAGCAATGGACTGAGAGAGGCTGATAATATGATGTGTGTGTGATTTTTCCTACTTATTTATTGTTAAATTTGAGAATACTAAGCGAACATGAGTGTTCCACGGCACGAACGTGTCACCGTAGGTTAAAATAACTTGATATAAAAAAAATTTATAGCTATTTATAAATGGTATCTGAACTTCATGTTATTTCCTTGTACCTTTTAACGTCTAGGAGTCCTAGAAATTAGGATCTCGATTTTCATAAAAGTTTTAAGTTTTTATTGTTATTCCAAAAAAGGGATTCTCAAAAATGTGTTTTTTGTTATTACTACTGAGTCTGCACAGTTAATAGTTAAACCTTAGATTAAATATAGAAAATATATGAAATTAACTTATAGCAGAGTATTTGTTCAACTGGATACTTATGTACTAAATTCTATTCTAATCACAAACCATCTTATTCATAAACGTCTCCCATCCCAACTTAGAAAGCTGATAATTATCGTTTGTCCCTTTCGATCTTATGAATATTTCAATAGGACCGAAAGGGACGAACCCACTCTATCATCTACCCTCCTCTGTCATAAACATCTAACTTAGCAAGCCGCTAATCGTTATCCGTGTATCGTTTGTCCCTTTCAGTCTTGTCTATATGTCTATAAGATCGAAAGGGAGAAACCATACGCGGATAAGGATTAACGGTGTTTGACCGTAGTTATATAGAAAACGACCAATGCAGAACGCGACCAACCTCAATGTGTTAAAGCTTAAGTCAGATTGTCAAAAAATCTAAGTCGGTCGTTTTCTGCATAACTATGGTCGTTTATGATTAGGGGGTATACTTAGCTGCACTGTCTATTCCAGCTAATCTTCTTCGCGATCGCTTCGAATCGCTTCAACATCGCGGAGCACTGGCGGCGACCAAGCTGATGATGAAGAAGAAACGGAAACTCAAGAGCTACTTCAAGGCCGGCCATAAGGTCACCGATCAGGAAATCGAGAGGTATATCAATAAGAAAGATATCAAGTAGACTTTTGTAAAGGGAAGGTGAATATACTATAGTAAAAATATGTTTTTTTTTATTTAGTTCCCATCCAGATTATGCAAATTTCTCAGGTTATGTATGAATAGCTTTAACATTTTTCGCCAATTTTATCAGTTTGACATTAATTTCCCTAACAGCAAAATTTGCGTTTCTGTGGTTGTGTAATATCATGATGTTGTTAGGATATGAGTTATGACAAATCCGGAACGAGATGTATGTATATAATATCGAGGGTTGCCTGGTGAAACCCGATAAATCGATGAAACCGGTGTTTGAAATACGATCTATTGGACATGAGGTTGTCATTTCAATGAATACCTAATTGATAATTATCTCGACTTATCGGGTTTCACCAGGCAACCCTCGATATATATTATTTTTGGAAGGTTGATATAATGAAAAACGTTAAAAGTTTTATTATTTTTTATCCAAATTACTATAAAAATCCTTAACACATTTTACAACTAAAAATAGTCTACTTAAGAGTATAATACAGTATATTCAAGTTGGCAGTGTAACAATAGTTTAATTAGGCTAAAGTAGGTAACTCAGTAGGTTGTCAGGTTGTTCTCCCAAATATGGGGAAAACCCAAGTATATCTGAATAAAAATAAAGTCTATAAATCATTGTTCAATAACACAACGTAATAAGTTAACTAATTATATACTAAGGCAACGTAGCAATCAGCATTTTCAATAATAATAATATGGATATTTGACAATTATCATTGAAACTGATGACTTGACAAAAATTTGAGCCTGAACCTTCTATCTACAAAATCACAATATTTTACAACTATATTTAGGGATGATAACATAGATAATATACCAAATTCATACTGTACACCAATTGTTTTGTAACAAAAACTCATACCCATCCCTAAATATTTTGAAGTCACTCATTAACTTAATATGGGTTGAATCAACCCCATCTAGCTGCGATCGTGTAAAGCGATCGTAATAGTTCCAGCGCTCTTGTGTCGGCGGGCGTTTTAGGTTCATCGTTGGGTGGCGCGACCCTAGCCTCCGCTATAGGGTTGTCAACTTCTGGAGACTTGGTAGTTTTCTGTTCGACTGGGGTCGTTCTTACTAAGAACTTCTTGACACCTCTCCTACTGGCTGTAGTCGTTCTTGCAGCTTGTGTAGTTTCTGTGTAAACCTCAGTCGTCGTCTTTACATTTTCTGTAGTCGTTGTAGATGGGCTCGATAATGAGTTGATAGCTGAAGGGTCAAAGTTAATGCTTTTTCCTCTTCTTTCGAACTGTTTGGGCCTTATTTCTTCTAATGCGGCGACTTTATCGCTTCTCTTATAGTTCTTAACTTCGATATCAGTGACCGTTGTGGGAAGGTCCTCGTCACCATCTTCTTTCGTGATTTCCTCCATATCTTTCTGTGATACCGCCATTAAAGCTTCGAGCAGCGCTTTTTTAGATGCTTCCGCCGTTGTATTATGGTCATCATCACAAGTCTGTACCAATAAAAGGATTAACCTTCTCACTGTTTTCGATTTAGTCTTTTTCATAACGTTCATAAGTTTTTCTGTAGTTGTAGCGTTCATTCCTCCCATTATTTCTTTAGCTTTCTCTACTACAGTATCAGCGATTGTAGTTATATCCTGTGCTGCCTCTGTAGAAGTAGGGTCTTTTAGCAATTTCCCGACTCGTTCTTCTTTATTCGTTTTTGGTGTAGAAGATTCATAGAATACTGATGAGGATACCGATTGTTCGCTTGTTCTTGCTTCAGTTGCTGGCGTCGTGACAGTGTTTTGGGCCCAAGCGTTCGTTTGCCTAGCCAGTTGTGATACTCCTTGTTCTGGCCCCGAAGGACTTAATCCATCATTCAATGTTATGGGGTCTATTACAGTGCTCTGCCAATACTCGAAAGTGGTAGGCCAGCTAAAATCAGAAGTTTTATCGCTCTCCGGAGATGTGAATGTATAAGAAACCGGCGTTATTGTGGAAGCCGACCCTTCTTCTTTTATGGTAGTACTTGGTTGAGCAGTAGTTTGTACCGTTGTCGATGCTACTTCTGATACGGTTGGTGCTTCTAACTCCTCGGAAGGCTTCTTGATGGCCGTTTTCGATTCGTCAATGTTTAACTGTTTGCCTTGTCGTATATTATTTTGCGGGTTAACGAACGATTGACTATGAGCTCTTTGTAATTCTTCTTCGTTTTCTAGTTCAATGCTACTGTCAGCTTCAGTGAAGTACACCGGAGTTGTTTCAGGAATACCGGTGGTGGTTCTTATTCTTTTGCTTTCGAATAAGTTATCGGAATCGGTAATTGGTGGAGATGTTGTATCAGATACATCCACGCCCCAAGCAGAAGGTAGATTTGTCACTTCGACGTATTCAGTCAAAGGTTTTGCGTTTGTTTGCAATACTTCTTTACCATAAGGAGAGTTATTAGAGTTGTTTTGGAATCCACCAAACCTTTGTCCCACGTAATTATCTTCTGTCGTGGTGACTGTATAGTCACTTATGTTGTTTGCCAAAGTATTTACGTTAGCTGCGACCGTGTTGGTGAAAGAGAAGGGAGTGGTGTTACGAGCAAACGGAGTAGAGGCAGTAGTGTATGAGGCTGATATTCTTCCGCAACATCTGAAAGGGCTTCTAGGCGTTGTTGGTTGAGCAGTAGTTGATAAGAATTCAGTGCTAAACGTACTGGGTGTGGTTACTGCGTCATCGGATACTGTAGGATATTCAGTAACAATGTTCAAAGCTTTGCCGTCTCGTAAAGAAACAAACGGTGGTCTAATTTTGTTGTCGTCTGAGAATCCAAGTATCTCATCATCATCTTCATTTATTGTCGTAGTTGGCTCAGTGTTGTAAGATTCCTCAGTTGTAGAGAGCATGTCACCAAAGGAAGGATGGGTGGGACGAATATCTGAAAGAACCTTTCTAAATTGAACAGGATCTTGCAAGTAGGCGGATAATGCGTGTGTGAATACTTGAGCTAACTCCCTTATCTGAGGTGAGGTAGCAAGAGGATTTTGACTCTGTTGCACAGCCAAATCATCAGCCAATTCATTGTACGTGCCATTCGGGTCTAATTTAATTTCTTCTAGTAACTCAGATGTTTCTGTTCCGTGTCCAAATAGTTTGCTATATTTATTAATAGTGTGCTGGCTAAATAGAGACGGTAAAGCGTCTTCCATGGCTCCATAGTCATCAAATGTTGGAGTGCTGGCTTCGCTCGCCTCTTCAGGAGATGCAGTAGTGGACAGATTATCTAAAGCCGTTGCGTAGTAGATAGCTAAAGTGTGTAAAGTTTTTGGAGTTAGAGACGGTGGGACAAGTAGACCAGGTCTGTTAGGAAGATCACCGTAATATTTCTCAGTCAGTGTGGTTGAAACAGTTGGCTCAGTCGGCTGCAATGTTTCCAAATTAAGCTTCCTTAACAACCTTTCTCTTCGTTCTTGGTATGACGGTTCGGTAGTTATCTGATTGAAATTAACAGTCGTAAATCTATCGCTGGCAGTTTCCCCATAGAACTGATTTCTTGTTGTTTGAGGGATTTTCGTTACAGATTCGAAATTGTTTTTAGTTTCTATGACCACCTTGTTTTGTTCTTCTGGAGTAAACTGATCACTTCTATCCGTAACTTGCGCTATCTTTTCCGTAGTACTGGCCACAAAAGTCTTGTTTTTCTCCTTTTCAAGAAATTCCTTCAAAGACGAAATTCCAGGCCTGGTGTAAGGTTCCCGTCTATCGTTGAAAGTGTTAGCGTAGCTCTTTGTGTACGGTAAGAGGGTGGGTCGTTTTGTAGTAATAGTCACTTCTTTAGCAGCCTGGTTTAAAGTTTTATCTCTAAAATCGTACAATGTAGTTAAAGTTGGATTGCTTTTAGGTTTGCTAGCTTTGAGTGGTTGGTGGTTGGCGAGATTGGGCGTGTAAACTGGATAAGGGCGGTAGTTTTTATTGTATGCATCTTGTAAATATTGCCTATTTTTGTTATTAGTGAACGAAGCCGTTTCCGCTGCGACTTGCATCTCTTTGAGACTGTTGTAGTCTCCAGCGGCTTTATCACTTCTATACGTCGACGATTCCGTGTACGTAGGCAGAGTTGTCCTGGCAGGCCCGTTACCAAAGTTATTGGCTATTAACTGGACGAGATTTCTCCTTCTTTTATCAGTCGTAGTTTCAGTCTTCAATGTTGGGGTAACATCAGCGAAGAAAGCATGGAAGCTTCTAGATGCCGCTTTAGGCGCTTCAGTTTGTAATCTTTGCCTATGTCTTAGAAGTCTTTCCGTTGTACTAGGAACATTCACAGATGACCTTCTAGATTCGGCCCTGGCGTTGTTATCAGCAATTTGCTGGTAGTCAATATTCTTGCTAAGGCTTTGGGTGATCTTCTGAGATTTCTTCTGCTCGTTAGAGTAGTACTCGGCGCTGGATTCGTAGAGTGCGGGCGCAGAGGCGCAGTCCACCTTAAACCACCAGTCACAGATGAGGTGCGACTGGCTGAAGATGGTGCCGTTCGGACAGAGGAAGGATATCTTCCGAGAGGTGTCGCAGATGTGGAATACCTGTAATAAAATAAAAAACTAGATAACAATGGTTCAACAAGTACAGATCTTAAGTAGTAATGATTTTTAGGCAAGCTCTCATCAACTCATCTTGCTGTGGAGGTTCCTCCCAATCTACCTCACGACGTGTATCGGACGTTATTTCTGAAGATTTACAAAGTGCAGATATAAATGTATTATGTATTTACCTGGCAGTCTGTCTCCAGATCAGCGTAGTAGCCAGTAGGCACGTTCTTGCAGTTGAAGCCGGTGGTGGGGATGGTCGGGTACGCCGGGAAATCCACGCCTGCCTTGCCGATCACTCCTGGAAATACAAACGTGCGGCTACAGATATCATAGGTATACGATGGAGAATTACAAAAAAAAAGGAAAAAACAGAAAGCACGGTGTCTCACGCTTTTACGAGTATCGTTTATTGTGCTACTCGAAACTTTCGCACTTGTTAGAACATGACGGCAACAAGGAAAAACGATAAACACCATAAGCCTACAGAATATTGTAGCTACCGAGTTAGTTTCTACTGTTTGCCTTCTAGTATACGTGGGAATGTAAGTTTGCTTTTTAAACCAAGGAACTGTCTAAATAGGAGTTTCTAGAGTTCAGGTAACATTCAGATGCCCGGTTGGTCGGATATTAGAAAAGTCCGTAAGTTGTAATGTTACTTTTTATTTAGGCAACGAACTTGTATTTTGGCAATGATGATCCACTTGTCTAAGATCAAATTCTCACGGTGTTCAAATCCAAAGGGACCTAAATAGTCTAGCATCAGAGTTTCTGTTACGTAGACAATCTGAGTGTCTTACCTTGGTGTTCCACCAAATCTAGGTCAGGCTGCGAGTCAGCAGGGATAAGCCGTTTCACCAGGGTCCGACCCTCATGATGTTCGAAGCCAGCAGCGCCCATGGCTTGGGCGAGCGCTGTGAGGGTTTCTGCACTCGGCACCGCGGCCGGTAGCTCAGCTCGTGCCGTGTCCTGAAAGACAGTGATTGAAATCAGGTATGGGTATGTAAATATGGTAGTTTGTAATCATCAAATTTGATTACTAGGCCACTACATCTGTAAAACCATGGTTTGTGTCATGACACAATCAACCAATCTGTTTCTCCGCAGTCGTGCTGATTTTATAATTATCTTATTAATAACTCTAATATTCTACAGTGGCCTGGAAACCTAATAGATTCACTGTATATAGTTACATCTTACTAATAATCAATAATTCCTATCCACACCCCAGACATTTTTTTTGTCGTAAAGCGATTAGTCCAGTTTTTACAAGTGCGAGCGAATTTAATATTACCTACATAATAATCGGTTGTATTGTATAAAGATTTGTGTAGGTACCTTTCTCCGTTGCACTCGTCTCGCCCCATCGCAAATGCTGGCTGCTGAAAAAAAGAATAAAAAATGAGTTATACTCCAACTGTAACGTAATCTACACATTTTGAGCTTCGCGGCACACAATCTCCGGATCAATTACAGGGTGACTTCAAATTGGTGATACACAATAATAAAACATGAATCTGTTAATGGTTTTGAACAACTTTTACAATGGGACCAAATATGAAAACTCAATAAAAAACCGACACTTCCATAGAAATGTGCTAAGATAAGTTGACCAAAATGCATGGAAGCTCGATTTTTTTCTTGAGTTTTCATATTTGGTCCCATAGTAAAAGTTGTTCAAAACCATTCATAGATTCATGTTTTATTATTTTGTATCACTAATTTGAAGTCACCCGGTATATCGGTGCCATATAAAAGAAACGAATAATTAACATTTATCTGACAGATATATACTATTCGGGGATTGTGAAACAGGCCCTTAGTGTCACAGGAAATTAGTTTACCTAAACATTCCTTCGAAAACTAATAAGTGAAGGGTCCACGGAAAGAACATGTCTAGTCAATTCAAATTACAGAAGGAAAAACCACCTTATATTTTACAGACAAACGGGTCTTAATCGCGTAAACTTACGTTTAATTATATCCTGACGTTTCGGGCATGACGTTACACCCGTGGTCGCAGGCAGACTCACGGGTGTAACGTCATGCCCGAAACGTCAGGATATAATTAAACGTAAGTTTACGCGATTAAGACCCGTTTGTCTGTAAAATATGAGTGATAATCGTGAAAGTTTAAATCAATATATTGAAAAACCACCTTACTTTTAACAGAATAAGGTGTGAATTTGCTCTGATTTTTATAAGTACTGGACATGTTTTTTCCGTGGACCCTTCAAGTATTTACCATAATATTTATCACCATTCAGTTCTGTGCTTTTAGTACAAATAAATAAAAAATATGGACGCGTTCTTAACATAGCCAAATATATCTCACGCTTCGAACGCTTCCAAGAAATATGACATATCCTCTTAACCGGCCACGACTCACAAGACCTAAAAGAAGTCTAGGTATGTAGACAATGCCTTAATAAATTACTGTATCCATTGACAACATTAACAGACAGACAAGAAGAACAAAGGAGCGTGACGGACGCGGCGAAAGTGCAGTCACGATATATGCAGCGTCCAGGATGACACAAACAGGTACTTTTACACTTTCAAATCACGACTGGTTATATGTATTTCAGTTTACATAACCGGTATCCTTTTTAAAAGTTATTGTTCTAGAAAGAGGAAGTAGACAGTCAAAAAATATATTTTTGTCTTAGCTTCAGAATAGGCTGGGAGAGTACGTTGAAAGTAATTCTAAATATTTAGAACCGTTAGTGATTCTGGACGATCGTTTAACATACTCTTACCCCACATTATTGTTCCTAATTATTATTCCATTTAATGTAAGGAAATGTTTAAGTTATAGGCATCCATAGGCTACGGCAGCTGCTTACCATCAGGCAGGCCGTACACTTATTTGTCACTGTCATGCTATAAAAAGCTCTGAAATTGAAGTTTCTATGCTGAACGCTAGTGTGGAAAATAAGAATTTAACTCTTGTAACTACTAAATTCGTCTATTTAATTGAACCTATGACGATGCTTCCGTTTTCTAGGTCGATTCGAGTTAATATTCGAAGCAATCTTCCAGTTTTTTCATAAACCACAATATTTCTGACACCCTGCATATACCGCTGTAGATAGGTACTTCCAAGTGCTAAGACAATAGGAAGACAAGTGACAATAGGAAGTAGGTCAGGATGTAGCACTAGCGACGCGTGCGCATGCGATCGTGAATAACTTAATCCGCCCTAATATTTTAACGATAAACGGGTCTTTATCGCGTAAACTTACGTTTAATTTTATCCTGACGTTACAGTCTGCCTGCGACCACGGGTGTAACGTTATGCCCGAAACGCCAAGATAAAATTAGGTAAACGTGACTTTACGCTATTAAGACCCCGTTGTTAAAATTTGAGTGATAGTCGTGAAAGTTGAAATTAATCCGCCCTAATCGCCATGTCGCCGTTGTCGCACATGTCGTAGCTGACAGCTTGGGCTCGTGTGCCTTGCTAGGCGACATTGACATTTACGAGTATTTGCAGATCATACGTTGGTTCTATAAAGTTCGGGGTTTTCAAGAACCGAGTCTGTAGCCTGTAGGCATTGGTTTTTAAATAAGACAGCTACGATAACTGCTTACAAAGGTTATAAAAACAGTAGGTAAGGCGTTGGTAATCGTATCTAAATATGATGACGCTGGTCGCTGTTGCTCATCATCAACCTTCTGTACCTATAAACGAATGGTCAGTGATACTTCAATCCCTTAGTCGACTCTTACTACGCCTACGAGAAGAGTCACCATAGTGGACACACTATTGCGATCTTTAATCCGCTTGGCCAGCGCAGTGTAGCGATTATAGGCATTCAGATTAGACGTGTGCGCCGACCTAAAAATCATCGGCGGCGGCGTATGCCGAAAAGTCGGCGGCGGCGGCGTGATTTCGGCGTGAAATCGGCGTGAAGGTCACGTGAATAAAAAGGCGAAATTCAATCGTATCATTTGTTATGATTGAGATAAATACAAATAAATGTTCATTAAACACCGCTGATCTCCTTAACCACCATCAGATCAATAGAATAATCTATTTTTTTAGTACAGATGGTGTCTTTTTTTAGGCTCTAGTGCTAGAAGTGGCTCATTTTACGTCGGGTTCAAAACTTCGGAGGGCCGACGTACTAAAAACCGTCGTATGAGATACGTACAAAAAGGAGATTCGTACTCGTGTCGATTTAAAACATCGCCACTCATTTCGGATTTCCTGTTTTTCGCACTTGTGTAATAATGTACATACTATTTTCGATTTCAGTGTTCTACAGTACAATTACGCTTTCCAACTATCTTCTAACTTCTAACATAATATTTCCAACAATTTTGGACTAGTATTCATCATCGTTATCGTATCATTATTATCTGCCGATGGGCATTAGGTCCCCCAAATTCTCTATCATAGCATGCCATAAGGATAAATAATTAGTGCGCAGCCCACATCCAATAGATTCTACCTATCTTTACCAGGTCATCGGTCATCATGTTGGCAGTTGGGAGTCGTCCTTTATTTTAGCGATTTTTTGAGCAACGTTGGTGCTTTCAGTTTTTCTATGGCTCTCAACTAGGGTTTGCAACATCCGTGGAATTTCAGGATCCGGATATCGAAAATCAGCGTATCCGGATAGTTCGTCCGGATTTATTGAAAATAAATTAATGTTTTTTCTATGATTAAGTTATTTAGAGTTAACGCTGAAATAATATTTGTCCAGTTTACATTTTAGTTACATTTGAATATGCAAAATTTGATAACCATGTTTTACAACGACAAAATTCTTCATTTTTAAGTTCGTTCGCTCTTCATTTTAAATTTTAAACAAGATCGAACATCTATCTACCCTAGTATGTAAATAAGCCAAGCCTGAGGGCCGATGGCGAGGCGTGAGGGCCGCGAAAGCCGAAGGCCCGAAGCTTAACGATTTCAGTGCTCTCCAGTACAATTACGCTTTTCAACTATCTCAACTCCAGCAAAGGCGCCAACACGCAACGCAAGGCCGAAGGCCGAGCTGCAAAAAAAGAGATATTTTGAACGCCAAATAACACCTCAGCTTCTATACAAGGCTAATCTTCGAGGCCGCGAAGGCCAAGCTCCGCATAGGGCTGAAGGCCCAGGGCATCCCACAGAGGCGCTCTAGCTCGCGAGGTCGAACGCCGAGCTGCGAGAAAACAGAAATTTTGAACCCCAAACAACATTTCATTAACTAAAGAAGCCAAACTTGAGGGCCGAAGGCGAAGCTTCGAGGCCGCGAATGCCGAGCTCCGCATAGGGCTGAAGGTCCGGAGCATCCCACAGAGGCACGCCAGCTCGCAAGGTCGCAGGCCGAGGTGCCAGACCCTAGCGCTTCCATGCTACACAATGCCTTAGTGTGACAATTTGCGGCCGGCCCTCCGATTCGTTCGTATTCCTTTGCGAAGGCCAAAAGCCGAACTCCACTTAGGGCCGAAGGGCTCAAGCATCCTACAAGGGCGCGCAAGCTCTCGAGGCTGAAGCCGCCAGAGCCTAACTCCCGCATGCTACACAATGGATTAGTGTAACTGGAATTACGAATCCGACGGCCGCAGGCTCGATGATGTCAGCCTTCACGACATCTAGCCATCGCTTCTTTGGTCTGCCGCGGGGTCAGGGGCCGTCAAGGGCTAGCTTAAGGCATATGTTTCCTACGTAGTCAGGTGGCCTACGACAAACGTGACCAAACCACCGAAGACGGCATTCTTGAAGCTACGTCACGGACTCCGAGGCTGCCACGGATGTATTCGTTCCGAATGCCGTCAGCACGCGTAACGCCGCATATCCATCGCAGCATCTTCATCTCTGTAACGCGAACTGTGATCCTGAACGTGCCTTCCGAGAACCGGCCACGCCTCGGCGCCATAGAGTAGGACTGGGCGGATAATGCACTTATACACTAGCTAGCCCTTCGAGTCTAAGTGGTATTCTACGATAGCAGATGACTCCTGTAACCTCCCGCCATTTAGACCAAGCTGCGCTAATTCGGGCTTTAATGTCGTGGTCAATGTACTTGAACTTGTCTGTTTTCAGGGCAAGTTCATTCCCTATGTTGATGGGACTGGGATCTGTACTTCCGCAGACCATGTATTCGGTCTTCGTGACATTTAGTTTCAGACCTCCGTTCTCAAGCGAGCCCTTCCACCGGTTCACTTTCCGCTCCAACGCCTGTTTGTGATCATCTGTCAATGCGATGCCATCTGCATACATAAGCAACCACGGCGGAGGATCTTGTATCTCCGCCGTGACGATATCAAGCGCCACACTAAACAGAAAAGGGCTTAGGGCGGAGCCCTAGTGAACACCGACTGTCATGGGGAAGGGTTTCGTGTCGCCAACGGAGGTCCTTACCAAAGAAACCGAATCACGGTACATGTCCCGGATAAATAAATAAATAAATAAATAATGTCAATATAGATAGATCTCTGGCACGTTCTTAACCTTCAATGCCCATCAGATCATCTGACGAGGGATGCAATCAAAAGCCTTTTGCAGGTCAAGAAATGCCATGTAAAGGGACTTTCTTCTATCCCTATAGACTTCAGTCAGAGTTCTGAGGGCAAATATGGGATCAACTGTGCCACTTCCAGGACGAAATCCGTATTGACATCCCGAGACAGTGCATTCATGCCGCAGCCTCGAATCGATTATGCGTTCGAAGAGCTTCATGGTGTGATACATAACCTTAATACCTCGGTAGTTCCCACAGTCTTGTACGCTACCTTTGCCTTTAAAGATTGGCGAGATGATGCTCGATCGCCAAGCATCGGGCATCCGTCGGCTGGTTAGTGTACGGTTACGGTCATTTCCTACATAAGAGTATTATGTAACTGCATAAAGCAAATACGAAGTTTAGTGTTTAATATTTAGCCCATAAGAAATAACGTCTCAGTCAAGGCCACGCCGATTTCACGCCGACCATTAGTCGGCGGCGGCGGCGTGGCAAAAAAGGTCGGCGGCGGCGTGACGCCGGCGCGGCGCACACGTCTAATTCAGATACCTCCTAATGCGTCCATACGCATAGTTAATGAGCGGATTTGGATTCCAAATTTGGACTTTTTTACAATTTTTTTACTTACAATCACGAGCTCTTTCGATCCTGATAGAAATAAAAAAGTGTCCAAAAAAAAATTCCATGGCGTTAGGTACTATTTTTTATGCACTGTCTTCGAACGTAACTCAGTGAAAAACAAAAAAATGTATGGGATTATCTGGATGAAAACGTATGGAAATGTATGGACACTTTTTTCTGCTAATTAGGATCGAAAAAGCTCGCGATTCTGAGTAGAAAAAATACGAAAATATCCAAATTTGGAAAATTTGAAATAACTACAACAATATAAAAATCCGCCCTAATAGAAGAGGCCTTGGTCCAGCAGTGGACTGGCTGATGATGATGATGATGAATCATATTTAGATTTAAATAAACGACTAAGGTCACAATGGCACCGGTCACCTCAAACAAGCGGCAGCTGAAATAAATTAACTAACCACTAACATAATACAAGGCATGTTCCTAAAACTAACTCAACAGTTTAAATTTAATTTAATTTAAAAAAATATTTAATGATAGGTATCGCCAAAATCAACCAGCTGACGAATGAGTAGGCTAGACACACTTGTCAACAGATACGATCCGATCGCGTTGATGAGGTCAGGACCTCGGCTTTCTTGACAAACATCAATACAAGCCTTAGAAAGCGACAGGTTATTGTGCGTGTTTATTATTTGGCGATTAAAATCACCGCGAAGCATAGATCATTCAGCTTTGAACATGATTAGGATTTGTTGGGCGAAAGTTAGGATCGGCTTGAATGGGAGCGGCTAAGGTGATTTGTACCTGCTACAAAGTAGGTACAGCTGTCGGAATTTAATGTATCGTATCAAACAAATAGGTACAAATCTTTTAAGCATCATACATCACGTCTAGCCAGCTTAATGATATAAATATGTCCAAACGTAACAAGTACAGTAGGTACCTACCTAGAATTATTTCTCTTGTAACCGTCGTTGTCGTATCCGACCTCTTCTCGAATAGCTTTTGTGGTGTATAATCGGTGTATAATATTTATGATGTCTCCGATAAAAATGATTCAGTGGACATACTTACTTCTCGGTCTTAAGTCTTAATAATTTTGGTGCCAATGATGCCAGACTTCTCGATCCTTCGTACCTATACTCACGTCCTAGGCGTCATTAGGTAGGTACAGTTGACATCAAAGGTATCGTTACGGCATACGTGCCAAATAGTTATTTATGTGGCTGGCGCATAATAAGAGGCATTAAACATGAGTATGGTTTTATGAAACGAGCCGTAGGCGAGTTTTATAATAAGATCACACGAGTGTTTAATGTCTAATTATGTACAGTCACATACATAACTTTATCTACATCCTTATCATAAGTTTAGAATGATAATTTAACTTTATTTACATTGATATGCACTAAGTAAAATACATCTAAATATAACAATTCAAATCAGTTGAAATTACTCAATTTGTGTAAGAATATCCTACAATTAATATGTATTAAAAAAAAAACAAAAAGGAGTTGACCTTATAATGTTAACATTAATGTACTGACACCGATACTTTAATGTTAAATTTATGATACAGCAACAGACACCAGTTTCTAAATATAGGTCATTACATTACCGCTTCTGAATATGTAATAGGATAATTATGATATGGAATTAGATAAAATATATTTACACGCCAAGACAATAAATTAGTTTAAATATATTTTTGGACCCAAACCGTAACGATCTTTTTGACGTCGACTGTACATATAAACAATAATAAGATAATTATTCAGATCATTGCATAAATCACCACATAAGAATAGAAAGTGATGGATATCATAGAGCTAATAATAAAGTATTAGGTATGTATCCTGCGTGCTTATTAGTCATTAAAAAGCATGAGTTATAAAACTCAACTCAACAATGTAGATACCTAATCCATAGTAATGTCCGCGATTTGACACTAATGATTTATTTTACTACACCAACTTGGATTTACCACCCACAAGAAAGTGTTTCGCAGTATTTGAACAATCGTTTTGTTATCGAATATGCATCCATTTTGGAACAATACCGGGAGTGTTTGGTCATCTTAGAAAACAATTACACACGGTCAAGCAAGTTATAGGGTAAAAGCACCAATAGATGACTGCCACCCAGAAGTTGACTGATAGGTCTAAAAATGCAAATAATTAAATTAGGAATAATTTTACACGCCCGGGAGTATTTTTCTCACAGGCAGCAGCACTATATCGCGTCTCCCATGCGATTTCCCAGACAATTAAGCCACGCACGAGGCAGTGAGCGGTCGTCGAATTTGCGCTTCGCGCCAAAATCGCGTTTTATTTATATGGGATCCTTATTAAGAATAGCCCTCAAAAATTTAAGCTTTCAATTACGTAAAAAATCGAATATGGCTTTTATTTCCTTGATTCACTTCAGTATAGATTTTAGACATATATCTCTATTGTGTGTATTAAAAAGAATATTTTTTTTATATTTATTTTATGAGATATTTGCTGGTCAAGTTATGGTTCCAATATTGTGTGTTCGGGCCAAAAGATGAACGACGGTCAACTTTTGGGCAAAGGCTCGTATTTTCAAATGCTTGTGTAAATTATAATAAAATAGCTAGATGTAATATTTATATATAAAATTACAATCACTTTTGTACTTGATTTTTAGACCAAAAGATGAACGACCCTTTTTTCATGCATCACGTTTTAAAGTAATTTAATTTTGTATGGAAACGGGATTGTTCAACTTAAGAATCGCTGTCCAAAACGTGAACTAGGAAAATTTACTGGTTCATCTTTTGGGTTGGTTGTCCAATAGATGAATTCGAATCAATTTAGTTCGTTCATTTCGTTGATGCGGTGTCCAAAACATGAACCAACTGATTTCATTGAACGGTTGAATTTGGGAAAAGTTAAACTTGGAGATCAGATTGTTACACAATGTACACCGTGTTTACATTTCATTAAAAGAAGGTTTTTTAGGTTAAATACAATTAATTTATCTAAGAAACTAACGTTTTAACTATGCTCTATTCATCTATTGGAGTCTTGCCGTTCATATATTGGTCTCGCTATATTGCAATTATGCTGGTTCATCTATTGGGGTCAAATTGTTCAGTGATAGGGCACCCTGTTCAACTATTGGGAAATTTGACTCCTTTTTTAATATAATCATTTTTATAAAATTACTGAAGTTTAATACAAGGCACGAAAATAACTTATTCTAAACTCAATTTAATGCGGTATCATATGAAGAAATAAAAATTGATGAATATGAGTTACATCATATAGAAAAAAATATTCAAAGTTGGGAAAGTTGCTTAACTGTTCATCTATTGGTGATTTTACCCTACCTACGCCTCGTACAGGTCGATTCCCAAGAGCTGACAATGCTGATATACTTTTTGTATGCAAGAGACGCCTAATTCATCTTTTAAATCCACCCATAGGTAGTACTCCTTTATATTTTTTTTTTATGAAGAGAAAACAATAACTCAGTTTTAGGTACATTAAGTACAAGTACCTACAATGCACTGACTGACTATTCATAATATGAATTGAACAATATCGACATTATTTCCCGAATAGAAAGAAGAAAGAAAGAAAGAAAAAACATTTATTCGTGACACAATAGCAACATAGACATTAAAACATAAA
>JALPQI010009195.1:0-34522 GCA_025490895.1 Thaumatotibia leucotreta
TTGTAATTACATTACTGCCCATATTAAAAATAAACGGTACCTATAACAATAAAAACACGAACGCAACTTTTCCGGGCATAAAATAAACCGTTAGCGCAAACTGCCTACAAAGCGTAGCATTTCTTTGGCTTATTCCGTAACAAGATACCCTTTTTTACGCCAATATTCAAGGACAATAGTGGAAGTGGTTGCGATTTAATCCTCAACTTAAATGGTTTCTCTTAACTCGGCACTTCACTCAATACCGTTTTATGACTGTTTTGATACGTTGTTGCATACCCTTTAATTACGAGCATCGAAAACCACTCTTATTTTAGTCGGTACGCGTTGGATTATGAGGCATGTAGTGGGCGCTTAAGGTGCGTTATTGCGTATTATTGGTGTGTAATTAAGACGTTGCCAGTAGCTGGTGCGATAAGTGACAACACCTGTCGACTTTTCCCACACTGAGCGGATGTCGCTTGTCATGTTATCAGAAACATGCAAGAAGGATTTACTTCAGGGAGAGTGCGATAGGGACTTTTACGATGTTTAATTGCAATGAGGTTGGATGTGGTTCCTTGTAAATGGCTTGTTTCTTTATGCGAAATACATGAACATATCCAATTTGCCACAGCTCTGTCTATAAGCTTATGTTAAACGTGTGGCACCATATAAACGGTGTAACAAGCAAAATCTAATACGCCATTGCGCATGGTATTTGATGCGTTGTACAAACGACTCACGACTGTATTCCCAAAAACAGATGTAGAATATACTTCTTGTGCCAGTTTTAGTATGCATGAAGTAACAGGTAAACATGCAATATAAGGTTTAAGTTGCCATGATATTTTAAGTTAGGTAGGTACTTACATTGTGTATACCCCGTTGAAACTTGAAACTCATAAGTACTTAATAGCAGATAAGATAAACATTGAGTTGAATCAGAAAGCCATCAGTATTTAAACTATTTAACCACGTTATATTATAATTTCAATGTGACTTCAATGTGGCTACCGTGAGCTGATGCCGTGATTTTAACGCAGATTTATTTTCTATCCGTCTCGCGCGCTCGGATTTAATATGAACGGCATGGGTAGAAAATTTAATACCAGTCCGCGTTAAATTCATGGAACCTGCTCATGGTAGGCTAACTGATAAGACTAACTCACTAAGTCACAAAATATGACTCATTGAGGATTAAAAATATAGTGGTATATTTTCAATTAAATAAATACATGAAAATCATTTAGTACAAGTAAAAAATGAAAATCACAACCCTTACGTATAAGAAACAAGAGACACAATTTTTTTTAGAAGGTTAGCATTATCATACTATCCATTGAAGCCCATCATTAGTGGTACAGGTGTTTCATTATTAATTACAGTTTTGGTTAAGAAATCGGACCACCGTGCAGGGCGGGAGTATAAATCATTTCGGAAGCCACATAGAGCGGTTAGTTAATTGGACTGTTATTAAGCCGCAGGAAATTTAGTTTTTTATGATACTAAGAGAAATTGTAACGTATTGTTTGATTGGGATTTGTTTTGTTTTATTTTTAAAATCAAACTTTTGTGGACAGCAAGAATTTATTTTTATGAACAATTATGATTTGAATTGGATTTGTAATACTATAGAACTTTTCACATTTAGGAACACCCAATTAACGTGAAATTTAAAAAAATCTTAATATTAGACAGGTTTGTGACGACACACAATTTTTTTTAAATATTGGATGTCATAATACCAAAAGAAAACACCAACGTCCGAGGTGGGAAACGAACTCACGTGCTCAACTTTCGCGGCTGGTGCCTGCACCGCTCGGCCACTCGGTCTTTCCCACCTCGGACGTTGATGATCTTGGTAATTTTTTATGGTATATATGACATTGAATATTTATAAATTATACAGTAATAAGTAGTGTGACTTCTGGAGAAAAAATAAAAGTACTAATCAAAATATTTAGTTACTAAATTTATAATTTGATTTGTGTTTTCACAATTACTTCAACACAAATTTTAATTAAGCACTAAGTATCAATAAAAAACTCAGTTTTGGATTATAATATAAAAACGATGATCAAGCTTAAATTCCTTAAGATATCGTACTTAATTGTCGTTAGTGTCGTTACGAACCTGACTACAATTTAGGTTTTTTAATGTCATGTTGTCATCTACCTACTTTCTTAATTTTTTACAGTCACTATTTTTACATATTTGTTTACATTTTTTGGTTTCGTTTTCAAGTGGCGCACCGAATAGAACGTTATTCATATATAGCAAATTTTTGTATTTTTGGTAGTTATCTAGTTATAAAAGTACGATTATGTTGTGAAAATAAAGTAGTAGTTAAAGTTATACAACTTTAACTACTACTTTATTTTCTTATATACGCGACCTAAGAAAAAGTTTTATATATTTATGTAAAACTTTTTCTTAGGTCGCGTGACTTATGTAGTTGTCAACAACTCTGAATCCTAGACTCAACTTCGACATGCAATCCGCCAATTCCGATGTTCTCGTGAAACCGTTATCCCACGCTGACAGTATGGGCAAAGGTCATTGCCATCTAATTTAGGAGTAATTTAATTGCAATTACAATTTCATTCCAATTGCCGTGCCCGATTGAATCATGTCGCGACCCATCCTGTGTCGGTATTCTGCGAGCGGAAAAAAATTGCTGACTTTATTTCTTGCGATCCGCATCGCGTGCGATTATCTTACTTATAATGAAACTAGCGACCCGCCCCGGCTTCGCACGGGTACTACCTACACCTACATAAAAACCTTCCTCTTGAATTACTCTACCTATTTAAAAATCTCATCGAAATCCGTTGCGTAGTTTTAAAGATTTAAGCGTACAAAGGGACATAGGGACAGAAAAAGTGACTTTATTTTATACTATGTATGTAATGATGATAGTGATTAAAAAAATCATCGTCATCGTTATCATATCAGCCGAAAGACGTTCACTGCTGAACAAAGGTCTTCCTCAAACATTTATCATATTGAGAATATTGAGATGGCCTCTCCCGAATACAGCTGCTGTAATCTGGACAACTGTCCGCACGGGATTGAGCGCTGAATCAAACAAGACTTCTTATAGGTACCTAGTTTAATATTATTGACGTCAACGCATAACCGTATTGTTTAAGTGTAATTATTGACTAAAAAGTAAACTCTGTATAGTTTTGTATGATTATGATGGCCGTGAGGTGACGGCAGTAAGAATACTAAGAATACATTTGACACCACCCCAACTCTTCCTGTGGGTGTCGTAAGTGCTGCAGTAGTGAAGTGTATTCTACTGAGGAATTCGAAGTGTCACTGACCAATTATTTATTGACAGGAATGGACATCATACTGCGATCGCCAACCCGCTTACCCAGCGTGGAGATTACAGGCATTTACTTCCTATTCCTAATGTATCGTCATATAATCATCGTCAATTCACTCGACTCGAGGTCTATGTCCAGCCTTTATCTCGTGTAGTCCACTGTCTGATTATAGGCTGATGAGATAGTTTTGCAAGACTTTCATTCGATTTTCTAGTTGTAAATCACAGGGACTACTAATAATAATAAAAAATATGCCTGTGGAAAAAGTTATGGATTTTACGTCACGTCAAAATTCACAATCATATTGCCTCTCCCGAATACAGCTGCTGCAATCTGGACAACTGTCAGCACCGGGATTGCGCACTGAATGAAACAAATGAAGCATCGTAAACCAGGCGGTTAAGGAGTCGTTAAACAGCGATAAGCACTACGTTATGGGTTGATAAATGTCTGCGGTAGTGAAGCGATTTGGAGTTTAGTTAGAAAAATGGTTTGCAAAGTTGACAAGGAGAAAGATTTTATTGATGATATTGATGAGTGTTTGCAATGTGTAATTTTTAGGGTTCCGTAGCCAAAATGGCAAAAACGGAACCCTTAAAGATTCGTCATGTCCGTCTGTCCGTCTGTCACAGCCGATTTACTCGGAAACTATAAATGCTACAGTAACGAAATTTGGTAAGGATATGTGTTGTATGAACCGCTACAGGATTATGATACTAAATTGTAAAAAAAACATTGGGGTGGGGGCCCTCCATGCATGTAACTGAGGGATAAAAAAATTTTTTTAGTTGTATATGAGCGTGTGGGGTATTAATAGAAAAGGTCTTTGAAAATTATATGAAGGTTTATGAATCTCATTTTTATTTAAGCAAATCGTTTTCGAGATATCAGCTCTCAAATTCTGAAAAATGTGTGGGGGGACACATTTTTCAGAATTTGAGAGCTGATATCTCGTACCTCTATTTTTTAAACTACGCTATATAAAATTCAAAAAAAAGTATATGTTATGCACATTAATATACTCTATCAACGATTTTTGGTTTGATTAAGTTTTTGAGGTAGGTTGATTTAACTGTATTTTTTAATAATAAATTGATAATGGTACGGAACCCTTTGCGCGCGAGTCCGACTCGCACTTGGCTGGTTTTTTTTTTGTTGTTATTGTTTATTATAAATACTATGTAGGTACTAGGTACCACTTAATATAATCCATAGAAAGAGCGGTACTTCCAAACACAAGCAATATTTTGCTTACCGGCGGGCGGCTCCATTCCTTATCTTATATCACAAGTATGTAGGTATATTATTATAATAAAGATTTTTTTATTGTATTCGTTTTTAAGAAATATTTATCAGTAAACTAAATAGCTGGCAATGTTCTTGGAAAAATATAAAGTTTAGTAATTTGAATGTGAATTACCTGTAGTTGTGTTTAAAACTGTAAGTAAAATTGTGTTACATACTCGTATATACTATTACCGGTATGCGAACTATGCGGGCGTTAATGATTTAACATGATTTACGCCAAAGTATGAATATAATACATTCTTACATTTTCATCTTTAATTATTAGTGATGAACAAATATCAAAAGTTTCCGATTACGAATATTAACTGTATGAACAATTATTTCGGTTACCTACCTTATACTTAGTTATGATAATGGGTGTACCTGCTTCTTAAGTAGGTGTCGAATAGAGAAACCTGTTTTTATCAAGAAATAAATTGGCGGACCAAATGGTCCGCCAATTTTTTAATTTAAAATTAAATATAAAGCCAATTAAAAATAGAGTAGGATAAATACATTACGCTATATTAAGTTAACTGAGATATATATATGGCCTAGTCAGTAATTACATCTAAATAGATGTACTTACTGTTAACTTAATATAGCGTAATGTATTTTTCCTACTTTATTTTTTTCAAATAATCATGCTCTCATTGCTTGATTCCAAGATGATACCACTTACCGGTAAAGCACTTTATACCTATCTCATTGATTACTACACATGGCAGAATAAAATATTTACCCACAAGGTTGATTTGCCGTTAGTTTCCGTTAAAAGCAGCATCAATGAAATTCAAAGATAAATATGCATAGATTTCCTAGTAACTTGTCATTACTTAAATTAATTCTGAAATGGTCCCGGAGGCTACATACGGTAGCCGGAAACAGGCCGTAAGATCAGCCGTATTAAAGTCACCATCAGAGATGATAATATTAGAGCAGTCAAAGTGCTCACAAGTAACTGAGCAGGCCTCTATTGTAATGGAGTTAGAGTTCATGTTCCGATATTTTAGCACCACGGCCGCTCTGATTATATCTGATGACGACTGTACATATAATCTATAATGATCTTATAATAAAATTCTATGAATTTTGATCAAGTATCAAGGAACGGTTGTGTCCGAGCTAGAGAGGTTATCAGTTATCACGCCTACAGCTCTGATCTGTCAAATCTTATCTTATAATTTTTAACATGTAATTTCCGCGCGCTATGAATTTAACTATTACAAGTGTATATCACTTTACAAGATGTATGCACTTACGTCGTTTGCGGAATACATTAAGGCGCATTCAGACCAAACGAGCATTCGCTATTCTATCCCCCACTATACGAAATCAACGAATTACGTTTTGTGTAGCGATTGAATTTCGTAGAGTAGGGGGTGAGAATAGGGAATGATCGCTATAGGCTACGGAGGCTGACAAACATACATGAGATTCTGAGATACTCATGATGAGAAGAATATGACTGTGTAGTATGTAGTCACTTAGCAACGTTTCAAGTTAACGTCGTTTGAAAGTTGCTAGCCAGGTCAATTAACCATACATGAGTATTATTGAAAGTTATAAAGACTGAGTGGTTCTAGTTATAAATATATGTGGTAAGGAACTTCATTGCTAGCTCTCCATTTGTGAGCGTGTCAGTAAAAATGTCCCACCTTGTCGATTATAATATGGACCGAAAGCAGGATCTTTTTTTTTTATTCAGAATAGGTACCTAGACGTTTGATCACGACCATAGCTGCTGGTAAGTGATGATGCAGTCTACGGTAGAGCACGCTTACCTATGAGATACCTATTTACTCTTGCCTTGAAGATATTCAGATTGTACACGTACGGAAACACGGATCTTTATATGAGTCAAAGTCTACACTCCTTATTCACCCTATATACTTAATGTAGATTTTTCTGGGTATAACGGACCATTAAATCAAAGTACCGTGTTATCGATATTTTACTGTACATACGTAGTTGAGTAAGAATACATTTGTCACCACCCCAACTCCTCCTGCGGGTGTCGTAAGAGTCGACTAAGGGATTGAAGTGTCACTGACCATTATTGATAACGATTGATGATGAGTAGCAGCGTCGTCATAGTAGGCATATTACTGCGATCGCCAATCCGCTTGCCCAGGCGTGGCGATTATAGGCATTTACCTCCTAATGCGTCTATACGCATAGTTTGATAGGAGAGGCCTTCGTCCAGCAGTGGACTATCATAGGCTGATGATGTGATGTGAGTTGATTACACAAATAATAAAAGCCCGGCCTAGAGCATGTCGGGCCATGCATAGTGTAGGGTTCCGTAATTATTCAAAAAAGGCTGGGCTGATTATATTCGTCATAACCTGACAGATCAAAATGTAGAAGGGAGGAGTTCATATTTTTTTTCCTACCTATTTTACGACATTACAAAATAACGGTCATGTCGCTATGCCACGGACAGACAGACAGACAGACAGGCGGATAAGCGAAACTATAAGGGAAGGATAAGGAAAATACGACGACGACGTCCAATTTCGATGTCACCTAGAGGGAAAAGCTACGCTGGCATCCAAAAAGCTCGGGGTGCTCAATAAAGCGAGGGGATACTTTACTCCGGGGCAAAGACTTCTGTTATATAAGTCGCAAGTCAGACCCCATATGGAGTATTGCTGTCACCTCTGGGCAGAAGCACCTGTATACCAGCTTGCACCCTTTGACTCGGTTCAGAGACGAGCTGTCCGAATAGTCGACGATCCCAGACTCACAGGCGGTATTGAACCCTTAAGTCTAAGGAGAGACTTCGCCTCCTTATGTGTGTTCTATCGTCTGTACAATGGGTTGTGCTCTGAAGAACTGTTCGACATGATGCCAACGTCCACTTTTCATCATCGCACCGCTCGCCACCGACTGGGCGCTCATCCTCACACCTTGCAACCTAAATGGTCGCGCACCGTGCGGTTTCAGAGGAACTTCCTCCCGCGGACGGTCCGTCTGTGGAATGAGCTCCCTGCCGAGGTTTTCCCGTTGGACTACAGTATGGGGTTCTTCAAAAGAGGAGTGTACAAGTTCTTATTGGGTCGGCAACGCGCATGTGACACCCCTGGGGTTGCAAGCGCCCATAGGCTACGGTGACTGCTTTCCATCAGGCGGGCCGTATGCTTGTTTGCCACCGACGTGGTATAAAAAAAAAAAAAAATAAAAATAAAAAAAAATATATATATATATAACCTTGTTTACTACGGAACCCTACAAAGGGGTGAAGGGAAGGGCAGCCAACGGTAAGAGGAGACGTGTCGCGACGCGCGCACACATAAAGATCGATGATGGTTATCTCTCCGAATGATACGCGAGATTTTTCGGCAATTATCCTTTCCGTGATCGACATCCTGTGCTATACGTGATCGATTTTATACAGGTCCATCAATTTTATTATTCTGCAAACATTAATACGTATTTTATACTTGGAATAACAACTCTGAACTACATTTTTCAAGGATTTGTCTCTGTCACTAATGAAGGCTTTGTTGGAGTAGGTAACCAATCCTAGAAATTTACGAATTTCGATGTTCGCGGTAGTATAGACTAGATGTCAAATATGTTAGAAACTTAGACCATTAAAAGAGAAAGTACAGGTGTACCGGTCATCTATGTACCTACGAGCACATAATTTAGATGCAAATTTCAATGAAATTGCATAGACAACAAACTAAATTAATGAAAGTAATTTTAAAATATAAACTTATGAAATTTACTTATTAATTTATTTCATCTTTATTATACAAATAAAATGTATGAGTACAACGGGTGGACTTAATACCAGAGGGCAATTTCTATGAGTCAAACATCAGGCCAAACAGAAAATAAAGCTGCAGTGCGGGATATAGGTACGTGTAAAAAGCAAAATATAGGAAACAAAAATAAAATATACGTAATTATAATATTAAGTTACATATATATAAAATACATTTACATACCTACATTTATAAACATATATACATAAATATACATACAACTAACCTATGTATTCTTTAGGTTGAATATTCATCACGAAAATACGATGAAAATTCAACATAAAGAAACCCTTAAAAGAACTTACTGATCTAAAACGCCCGATTGTTTCCCAATTCCCAACGCAAAGGTGTCCATCACGCTAGCTGCCTACGTCCAGCAGTAGACCAAGATGATGATGACGCTGATTAATTAAATCTGCTGTGTTGTGAGTTTCTGTGAGAAGAGCAATTGATCCGATTTATTCTTAGGATTCTCTGAAAAGACGGTTGATCGCCCAGACCACACTGACACTATGAAATGAGACATGTAGCTGCGAGTTGCTGTCCAACACAAGATGTACTATGGCTGGAAATAGGAGCAGATTTAGGATTTCGTTTAGGGGGGGCGGGGCATTGACTTGTTCAGGGGAGGGGGGCATTGACTTACTGTGATGTGGTGGTATTTTGTACTGGAACCTATTTTTCAATTATTAGAATATAGCACCTAAGCAAGCCTAGGTCCAGTGTAGCGTTGAAAAACTTGAAAATGTCGTAAAAAATCAAATGTCTTTTTCAGGAATGTATGAAAATTTCGTTTTTTTCGGCTTTTTACAGAAATAATCAATCTCACTGTCACTGTCACTCCTTGCCATCTATTTCAATTGACTTTTCCTCAATGACATCGCGTTCTCTTGGTAAGTACCTATATGTGAAAATTACACCTAATTCACATTGGTTTACAGTTGAAAATTTAAGTGGAACTTTCATTGATTTTTCCGAAAAAAGTTTGAGAAACGGGATTTAGTCCAGTGTCGGGGGGCAAGTGCCCCACCCTCGTCCTTGGATCCAAACCTGACCGCAGATCAGTACCTAGATCACCCTGTATCTGGCAAAAGGCAGCTGCAGGATATCGGGCTAATAGCCGAGAACGCTAAAGTGCGGAAATTGTTCCATATTTACCGTTGACTGCCATTTTCGGATTCCTGGTCTCAAAAACTTCTGCGGCTTTAGCGGACTATTTTTTTAATATCCTACCACGTAAGTGCATGGCGGACTATGGGCAAAGGTAGAATAAATTGTGCCTTTTAGGAGTTAAATTTAGACCGGTTTTCTCACGATGTCGGTGTTTTCTTTCGCTGAAGAGTTACTGTTACATTTGAAACGATTTTTAATTGTCCCAAACATATTCAGGGAGATATAAAGAGTTATATCCAGTTGGGCCTTATTACAACACTATAAGGTGAAAAGTAGGTTCATCTTTTTATAGTCGATTATACAGGGTGTAAGTCTAATACGGTCGAAGCTCTTAACAGGTGTTAGTTTACGACATAATAAGTACGTACATTCAAATAACTGTTACTTAAAATAAGAGCAACAAATTTTCCATACAAAATAATTTGGCGCGCAATGTAGAGCAACACATGCAAGTTAAACACTCGTTGACAGCTAATTTTCAAAGCAGATGACATAACTGCCATATCAACAATATCAAATGTTTGTACCTACATTGCTGCTCCGATAATCTTAAAAAAATTTTGTGGGGTCATAATTAAGAGTAACTTTTAAAAAACCTTGTAATCCATTATTACATTAATGAATCCCATGCCTGGTTTAATAGATAGGCCGTATTATATTTACACACTGTATGTACACTGAATGAATACGGACTTAGGGGTAACAATCTTATCAAGAAGGCAAGTAGTAAACGATTTTATAGTGTAGTAATTTCTATAAATTAAATTTATACAAATTGTAGGGTTAGCACATGATAAAAGCGACATTAACTATCTTTTTTTATTAACATAGTCAGTAAAAGACGGAAAGTATCTTATCTCGAGGCGACACGGCATAGCGATAATAACTATCATGCATAAACTAAGCCTATTGATTTGTACCTTCATTTTGACATAGATTCCAAGTGGCCTAAAGTATTGGTAGACTAAAGGTACATTAAAAAGATCCAGGTCTCGCAAAGTCGCACGCCTTACCAATCTGTTGTCACCGTTATAATATTTACTTTGATGGGAAAGTGTCGTAAGAATAGATAGCATTCCTAAAGTTTACGTCTTTTTTCTTCCAAACTACAAAATTGCTCTATGCGTGACGAAGCTTTGAATTCGAGACACGATTTCATGAAAGATTACTGAAAATCGGGGTGAAATTATTTCTGTACGAATTAAATTATAGCTCTTTGCAGTTCTTATAAATATTTTAAACGCATTTTTTGTTACCGTAAAACTACCCAACTATAACCCAAATATCCAAAACTAAGTCAAATATCTTCGATTTAGTGTAATTATTATAATATTATTGACGCAGTTCTTACACGAAGTCTCCTCATTAATAATTAAAAAACTTAGATAAAACCAAAATAAAATAATTATTTCCATTGATGCTTAATTACGAGTTGAACTTGTGGACCATAGTTGTAGTAGTGGACTATAGTTGTATGGTTGACGGTATTTAACATTATCAATAAATAATAAATAATGATAATTATATGATTTACAGATGTAGAATACAATACGAGTCGAATAAAAATGAGGAAATTTTACTCGCATAAACCGTTTGGAAAATACCGTACACTATATTTACAATGGTTTTGTATTATTTCAAGATAAGAAAAGATACTACCAGATATAGGTAACTCAGATCTTTGTTAGGTACCTACTTAAAATTATCATCATCATAATTTCAGACATTTATTGCCCACTGCTGAACTAGACCTCTCTTTGGGTAGTTACGCCATTTCTCCCGACCCTCAGCCAGTTTAATCGAAAAGTGGAACGCAATCTTCCGAATAATATGGTCCATTCCCAAACCCAAAAATTATAATGATTTATTGTCTAGTTCGCTGAATCCACGAGACTGTAATGAAATGAAATAATTTATTTTCCAACGTGGTATACAAAAGATGGTTTCTTATAATTATGTGGCACAGCATGTTTAGCCACTAATGGCATGCATATGAAGACTTATATCTAATAATAATAATCAGGCCTCCTCTCATATTTGAGAGGGATTGGGCTATAGTCCCCACGCTGGCCCTAAGCGGGTTGGGAACTTCACATACACCTTTGAATTTCTTCGCGGATGTATGCAGGTTTCCTCACGATGTTTTCCTTCACCGAAAGCTAAAAATATCATCTAATATTCCGTACATAAGTTTCGGAAAAACTCATTGGTACGAGCCAGGATTGGAACCCACGGTCTCCGGATTGAAAGTCATAAGTCTAAACCGTCTACAAAAAAAATTTCCGTAAATAATGTCCTTTACGAATTCTTTTATGTTTTTAAATTAATTTATCAAAATAACATAAGTTTCACTTTGCCTATTCTAGGCTATACTTATAGAAAAGATCCAAGAAACAAAATACATATTTGTGATAAGCCTCGCCGGGAGTCAAACCCGGAAACTCGTAGTCGTACGTAAGCAGGATGACTATCAACTAAGCTACGGAGGCTGACTAAATTGATGCAATATTTTTTCATAATGCCATTTTGTGGCTAAGGTTGTAAACCAGTTTCCTTAAGTGATTTGACGCTATTAGAGACGAAGAAAAAGAGGTGACCTTTTTGCAGTGTTTTCCAGGGTCCATTACAGGAAAATGCTGTTATTCTAAAGGTCACGAGAGTTACTATGATACTTACGAGACTATGTGATTACTAAAATGATTAATAATTATTTATTTAATTGTCACTTAGTCACATTTCATATTAATTACGAATCAAACTAGGCAAAGCCTGTGAACTTTTCTAATTCATATAGTAAAAACCTAAGAATACTCTTCATTGCGCTCTAAAAATTAAAAATCAAAACCTCACTTCTCAAAAATATCCGTTTAAATAAAAAAATTAAAATTGATTCTTGATTCCATACTTTTGTTTAAAGTAACTATAGTTTTATAATATCATAGTCTTCATTTTGAATATTTTGTCGATTAATTATACCATATTTTTAGGATTTTGTTAATTTGGTTTTTATATTATATTATCGCTGATATTTTACAAAATTAACACGAAATCGAGTTTCTCGAAGATATCGAATAGTATACATTTAAAAAAATCTGTAGAATTGAGAACCTACTCTTTTTTGAAGTCAGTCGAAAAGACGAAGCTTAGCTGAGTACCTATTATAAATAAAGTGGATAGAGGAATGATGTGTCAAATATGTGAATACACAATAATAACACAATTTTATTCACATCAGTTACATTGGATTACATACCGGCGTAATCATGACAAATATGCGCAACCTGAAACAAAAATATAACCAGCATAATTGACGCAAATCACATGTAGTCGCATTATAATCAGCGATCTACATTCAGCAACCTTTCCCTTACCAGGGTACTTAGACAAGTCGCCAATTGCTAACGCTTAATCGTCAATCGTAAACGAAAGGCAGCTAACTGTCTTTGTCGCACTAATATGAAAGAGTCACAGAGAGGGAAAACTACGATACGCTACTAAGCGTTAGCGATTGGCAACTTGGCTAAGCATCCCGGTTTACTGTGTGAATCTGTGGGTAGTCTGCTAGTTGCGTAAACTCATCATTATATACTTTTGTGAAAGAACTCAAATTGTTTTATTAAATATGTTCTGAGTTGCTGGAGTGACCGAGTGGTTTAGGCATTAGCCGCGAAAACTGAGGACGTGGATTAAAATCTCACCTCCGGCGTTAGTCAAATTCGGTTTTTTTTTTATATTACATATAATATTTAATATCTATTATTTAGGTATACAATAGGCGAGTAGCTGCCTACCTCTCCAAAAGCATCGCTTTTGTGGTGCAGAAAAGGGTAACGCCTCCAGCATTATGAGTACATACCACAGGTGTACCTGCTGGACAGTGTGTCATTTCATAGTAGAATATTATTTTTAAATAATAAATAAATATCTTGGGACATCTTACACAAAACGACCTAATCCCACGGTAAGCTCAATTAAGGGTTGTATAATAGATATGTACATATACAAGGTGGAATTCGACGAGGGACCTTTATGGAAATGGGAGATAGTTAAGGCTATACTGAGCAACTTTTGCTATGGGACCAACCCCGAAATCGTATAAAAAAAAACTTATCCATACAAAAAGGTACCGTATGTATACACACAATCTATGAAAGTAATTTTTTTTTTTACGATTTCGGGGTTGGTCCCATAGTAAAAGTTGCTCAGTATAGCCTTAACTATCTCTCATTTCCGTAAAGGTCCCTCGTCGAATTCCACCTTGTATATATGTGTGTCCCAGGGAGAAGTGACCAGCTTCCTGGGACACACTGCATAAGTCATACTGAACAACTTTTACTATGGGACCAACAAGGGAACCGCGAAAAATATTTGACCTTTCCATACATTTTGGTTGCGTCTCCAATTCTCCATAGGGCGACAGGTCACTTTTTTTTTCGCGGTTTCCTTATTGGTCCCATAGTAAAAGTTGTTCAGTACGTCTTATACAGTGTGTCCCATGAAGCTGGTCACTTCTCCTTGGGACACTATGTATACTTAAAAGTAAAAGAACAGCTAACATATTTTATCTGACAAATATATTTTATTCGGGAATAGTGGCGACACAGGTTCTAATTTATTTTGTTGAAAGCATAGTAAGGGTCGAGCTGATTTGCACCATTATCAATACCACGCGTGTTTTTACATCAATACGATAAGTCACCGGTTTGAATATGCTTCTTGCTGTCAAACTGTGTGTGGATAATTTAAATCGCATTATGGAGATAACTCAATTGTGTTGCCCGTAGAGTTAAAATAATGTAGAAGTACCTAGGTACTTCAGCAAGCAATGTACAGTCCCCAAAAATGGGGTCTACCACATTTCTACTCAAATACCTAATACAGTCGAAAAGTGGTAGACCACACTTTTTTTATTGACTGTACTTACGAGCCTACAATACAGTGTGTTACCATCATTCAGGATTTTATTGAAAGCGATAAATGAGATGAAGTTTTTTAACTGTGATTTTATGTGATTCAAAAAAACCGGCCAAGTGTGAGTCGGACTCGCGCGCAAAGGGTTCCGTACCATTATCAATTTATTATTAAAAAAATACAGTTAAATCAACCTACCTCAAAAACTATACAAATTAATTTAATCAAACCAAAAATCGTTGATAGAGTTTATTAATGTGCATAACATATATTTTTTTTAGAATTTTATATCGCGTAGTTTAAAAAAATAGAGGGGGGACACATTTTTCAGACTTTGAGAGCTGATATCTCGAAAACGATTTGCTTAAATAAAAATGTGATTGATAAACCTTCATATCATTTTCAAAGGCCTTTCTATTAATACCCCACACGCTTATATACAACTAAAAAAAAATTTCTATCCCTCAGTTACATGTATGGAGGGCCCCCACCCCAATGTTTTTTTTACAATTTAGTATCATAATCCTGTAGCGGTTCATACAACACATATCCTTACCAAATTTCGTTACTGTAGCATTTATAGTTTCCGAGTAAATCGGCTTGACAGACGGACAGACGGACAGACGGACAGACGGACATGACGAATCTATAAGGGTTCCGTTTTTGCCATTTTGGCTACGGAACCCTAATAAAAAACTAAATTGAATAAAAATAATCACATTCAAAAAGTATAACAATCTTCACCGGAAAAAAAATGGTAGATATAATCAACGAATTTCGACGAATCACGTTTTGTGTAACGAACGAATTTCTTAGAGTGGAGGGTAGAATGAGCATTCACACGTTTGGTCTAAATCCACCTTAACGTATAATATTTTTTTGAATAGGTATTTAAAATGAATACGAGTTTACTGAAATCGCTTATTGATAATGTTACATATTTTTCGGAAATAATCGCTTCGAAAGCATAAATTACTCCCCCCACTCTATTGAACCATGCAAATTTAAAAAAATATGAAAAAATCTCAATACTAGAACCTTATAAAGGCCGTCTACATAAGTAGGATACGGAAATGCGATGAATCAAGTATGTTTACTAAAGTCCATTCATCCTTATACTTGTCTTATCTAGTAAACAACTTTCTAACCTAAAAGTCACGTTTTCTGTTGTAAACTGCCACATTTGCCTATACCTAAATACCTGAGTCCGTATTTGTGCAGTCCGTCCGTAGTCATTAGTAAATTGCTTAATTTTTAATCAAGGAAACAGCAATTTACAACAGCAAACGTGTACTTTTAGGTTAGAAAGTTGTTTACTAGATAAGACAACTAAGGATAAAGGGACCGTACGAACACCTCTTTAAGTAGCATCTAATAATTCAGTCACATTTAACACGGAAAACCGTCACCAATCCATAACGCTTGTATCTACAATTCTACATTCCTCACGTATCAGTGTCAGAATGAATGTTCTCACATTAACACTTCCCGACACCTCTCGACATTCTCAGCGCATCGCTTATGGAAATGGGGGACATTAAGACTGATTTAAATGTTAGCGTTGGTACAGCCCTAGTGGCAATTTGTTTGCGCCCTGTGAATATGCCACTACATTTTACAGATGGGCGTACCTAAGTACATGAGAAAATAAGAGCAGAAAAGTCTGCCTATATGTAATGTGTTTTTTGTCAGCCTCCGTAGGCTAGTTGGTACCGGCGAGGGAATTATTTGTGTATTTATTTATTAGAAATATTTGTTCCTTGGTCATGGCTGTATATAATATGTATTTAAGTACATATTTATATATGTATCTATTAAATATATCGTCGCCTAGTACTAGGTCGATTTGTGTAAAATTTCCCAAGATATTTGCGTATATAATGCGTACGTAACTACGATAGATGTGACTTCTACCTTAGCCATTCATTTGCTTTGGAATTTTAGTTGAGCTTTATTCCTATATACCTAAAATAAGAGTGACAGCTGATAACTACAGTTACCAAAAGCGATTCAGTGGTTAGTGACCCAAAGACCACGAATTCGAGTTTCGTCGTATCATTGGACCAACGTCGATAATATGATCTGCATTTTCTTTGAGTTCTAACGACCTTATTTACGAACAACGCACTAGAAGGGTAGCATAGGCATAGTAGAGTTACCGTATTACACTTCAGAGCAATAAAAGTGAGTAACTTTCTATAGAATCTTCATACAAAGTGACTTGTTTTTACTGGTCTTAAGCATGCTTCTCAAAACAATTTCGAGTAAATCGTATCTAGTTATGTTTATGACACGGATGTGCCATTTTATATTCTCTTAAACACACTTACATACATAAGTGTAAATTTTCACAAAAATCTTAAATCGCTATAGGTGTTAAGGTGCATTCAGACCAAAAGAGCATTCGCTATTCTATCCCCCGCTCTATGAAATCAACCAATCACGTTTTGTGTAACGTTCGAATTTCGTAGAGTGGGAGGTTAGAATAGCGAATGCTCTTTTGGTCTGCATGCACCTTTACATACCAACTTATAATTATAACAAAATATTGACGATTGATGATTGTTTGAAATAAATGTAAATGTGTAAGAGTTCTATGTCCACATGAGATAGGTAATTCTAACGCCTTCAAAAAAAGGATGAGGTTCTCAATTCGACTGAACGTTTTTTTTTGTTTGTTACCTCTGTATGCGTGAACCGATTTTTTTATAACCGATTTTGATGATTCTGATATTTACTGATTGGTCCAATTTTCATTTGGTCCAGTTTTGACAATGACATTCATAAGAAAACCATATAAGTCATACATTTGCATTAAGCATATCGACAAATGGACAAATAACTCAATATAACGCCGACCAAATATATGGATAATGATTAATTAATAATTAATTGTGCTCCACATTGTTAGTCAAAGCGCACGTGTATGCAGTAATCACGTGGTCGATAGTTTCCTAAATAGGTACCTAGGTATATTTAATTTAGTCATCAAGTAGAATAAAAAATAGGACACGAATTTTTTTTTGTCTATTTTATAAAATGAGAATAATATCTTTTATTTATATTGCTGCGTACTATCAATTCCTGCGTACTAAATTCGCTGTGATCGACGGAAGGTAGTCTGGTGTAATTGGAAGCACGTTGGACCGGCAATCAGAGGAAGCGGGTTCGAATCCCGTGACAACAGAGTATTTCGCAGTTGATTTTTTCTATGGTAAGCACATTTACGACATTGTGGGATTATCAATTCCTGGTTACTATAAAGGGAAATTTTGTCACTAAAAGTAGACTTGTTCTACTATGGGACCTTGTCACTTGAATACCAATATTTCAAACAGATAAATTGATAATATCCGTTTACAAAAAGAATACAATATATTTTGTGGAACAATTCACATTGTTGTTTTAAATATTTTTAAGTATAGGTATTTACAAAAATATGTAGGTAATATATTGAATCATTTTATTTGACAAAAATATACAAAAATAAAACTATAATATTATAACTTGTATATAAATTTAAATATTAGATGCCATAATATACCAAAGAAAAATATCGAATAATATTTTGATTTTAATATTGTAGTTCAATTTCCAAACACTAAGATGAAAAGCGGCAATTACATTTGATCGTTCGTTGCAATGCAGACATTGTCGGTTGCCTGGCAACCCTACTTTGATTCGCGACCGCGTTAAGGTGGATTTACACCAAACGAGCGAATGTTCATTCTATCCCGCACTCTACGAAATTAACGAGTTTCGACGAATCACGTTTTGTGTAACGAATGAATTTCGTAGAGTGGGGATAGAATACACTTAGTGAGAACAAGACTTGCTTGCTGCTAAGTCTTGTTCTCACTAAATTAGTCTGCATATTCCTTTAATTTTTTTGTAATTTTTTATTTTTATTGAATGTCATTTCTCACATTCTCTCTTGTAAGATCTTATCTTGGCACGTGATACGAGTAGTAAATATACAGGGTTGCCAGTGCCAATTAGTATAATGTTTTCATGCATGTACTGTTACCGGTGTCACTTGTTAGTTTTAAGAATAGTCTTAAGTTTATTATTATTATTATTTTTTGGTTTTGGTTGCCTTGAAAATCAGCGTCGTGGCAACCTAGCCATGTCACATGCTGAGTGGCAACCTTTATGGTGTTTTTATTTCTTTTTATTAGTTTCTTTGTAAATGTACCTATTTAATCGCCAAATAAATAATATTCTATTCTATTCTAAGTCCGACTTAATTAAAACACAAATCACAGTGTGCCTATCTATACTGATCGTGTTCACACGTTCGGAGTAAGAACCATCGAGGCGTGATAGCAGATATCCTGTGTGCTACCATTGAAACTCGTTCACTGCTACTCATTGGTGAGTTCTGGAATTTTATTCCACGAGTGGTAAACCAAATTAGCGTGAGTTTAAGAAAGCTTAACTAGAGTCAGGTTTGTAACGACAATTAAGTATTTCATTTCAATAAAAAATAGATGGTGGTTCACTACAGTGTTTCTTTTTGTTGGAACATAAACTAAACAGGTTTTAATAATATAACCTGAGCGCCACTTACTGGCCATTCTCTTATTCTGCGTATGTTTATATTGTCTATGCTTTTCTATTTTTGTCTATTTACTTGAACAAACGAATACATGTGTCCTTTGATTGTCTAAGACAAATATGGTATTTTACTAATTATTACTGTAGTTAATCCAGCTAGTTTCCACATAAAACCTATCAGGTTATGGGCCCAGATTACGAAAATAATAAGTACGTAAAAATTTTTCGGCAAAAGTGTAAAATTTATTCGAAATGTCGGATGATGAATTGCCGGCAGCGAGGTCTTCAGCGACTAGTTCCGGGATCGCGGTCAATTTTCAAAAGCTCGGTGGAATATCACACTACGGAAACTGGAAGTTTTTGATGCGTATGTACTTGATACACGAAGATTTATGGGATTGCATAGAGGAATCGTCAACCGGCGTTCCCAAGGTCAGTGACAATCGTAAACAACAGAAAACGCTTGCAAAAATATGCCTAATGGTGCTCCCATCATCTTTTTCGCATGTACGTAACGCAAAGACTGGTTACGAAGCTTGGAACAACCTCAAAAAGGCCTATGAAGATAAAGGCTTATGCAGAAGGCTAGGACTGCTACGTACGTTATTTGGATTAAAACTAGAGCAATTTAAAGATATGGAGGCGTATCTCTTGAAGATCACCGATGTAGATCAACAACTACGAGACATAAATGCTCCATTAGATGATGATTTCCTGTCAGTTATTATGTTGAGTGGGCTACCACCAGACTATGATCCACTTATAATGGCGTTGGAAAACTCAAACATTAAATTGTCTAGTGAAACAGTAAAAAGTAAATTACTTCAAGAAAATTTACGAAGGGACGATAAATCTGAAGAAAGTTCTATGTTTACGAACCGGGGTACAAGTTCGAAAAGTGTCAATAAACATTCTACAAAAGTTAAATGTTTCATATGCAAGAAACCGAATCATTATGCAAAGAACTGTCCGAATAAAGCTAATAAGAGTGAGAAGACTGATAAAGCGTGGAATGGATCTTTAATAACCGCTTTGGCTGTTGACATAAAGTCAAACTCTTTTTACATTGACAGTGGGTCAACGTCACATATGACAAATTCCAAAACACTAATTAAAGATTATGTTGAAGACTCGCCGCGTTCAGTTACCGTTGCTAATAAGGAAAAGTTGCATAGTGAAGGATATGGAACGGTGGAATTGTTGTTAAAAGGGCACAATGAAACTACGAAATTGAGTGACGTTATATACGTGCCCGGATTGTCAACCAATCTTATTTCCGTTGGCAAGATGGTAGATAAAGGACTGGAAGTGCATTTTAAGAAGCAAAAGTGCATAATTTACTGTGGCAAAGAAGTAATTGCCAGTGCTACGAAGGTGAACGGCGTCTATGAACTGGATATGGAGCGTCAAGTGTCAACAGTGTCACATGGAAACGAACAAGCTGCGGCCTGTCACTCTTTGGATTTGGGTGAGCCTATACCTGAAATCTTGTCAAGTGGTGATGATGCTGCTGCTAACCTGTGTGGAATGAAGCCATCCCAGGACTTATGGCACCGGAGACTGGCGCACCTGAATAGACGGAGTATGGATTTGCTAAAACGAGGTATGGCTAGTGGAATAGATTACACTGATGATAAGCATACTCCCTGCGTAGCATGTCTTGAAGGGAAACAAAGTAGATTACCTTTCCCAAAAAGATCTTATACAAGAGCTACTGAGAAACTAGGTCTAATCCATAGTGATTTAATGGGACCGATGCCAGTTTCCTCATTCAGTGGTTGTAGATATCTCTTGACATTTATTGATGACTATTCTAGAATGACTTTTGGCTATTTCATTAAAAGCAAAGCTGAAGTATTGTCTGTATTTAAAACTTTTAAGAGCTTTGTGGAAAATCAAACTGATTTAAAGATAAAAGCATTACGTTCTGATAACGGCCTTGAATATGTGAATAAACAGTTCCAGATGTTTCTGAAAGACCATGGCATCCAGCACCAGACAACCGTGCCTTATTCATCAGCTCAGAACGGGGTCGCGGAGAGATGCAACCGCACGACGATGCAGGCTGCACGCTGCATGCTGCAGGATGCTGGAATGGACAAGAGGTTTTGGGCCGAGGCGTTGAATACAGCAATACATATCAAGAATAAGTCACCAAGTAAGGCGGTAAGAGGCACCACACCTGAAGAACTATGGTCAGGTAATAAAGTCAACCTATCTAATTTGAAAGTATTTGGCTGTGTTGCCTATGCAATGATTCCCAAAGAAAAACGTAAGAAATTGGATGCAAAGAGCAAAATGTATGTATTTGTGGGATATTGCGAAGCATCAAAAGGTTATAGACTGATTGATCCTGAAAACCCGTCTAAATGTATCAAGTCTCGAGATGTACACTTTTTAGAAGATAAAATGTATAAAGATATAAAACTGAGTCAGCAAACCCCTATTACTGATTGTCAGTTACATTTAACTAGCGATGGCATGGATGAAACTCCTTTAAAATGTGATTCTTTGCCAGCTGATCCTGTTATGGAGTTGCCTGAAGTACCCGAAGTACCTCATGTGCTTGAAGTGCCAGAAGTACCTGATGTATTTGATATACCTGATGCACTCGGAGTACCTGATGTACTCGAAGTACCTGAAGAACATGAAGTACCTGATGTACCTGAAGTACCTGATGTACCTAAAGTACCTGATGTAACCAAAATACCAGAAGTACATAATGTTTCCGAAGTACTTGAAATATCCGAAAATGAGCTGAGCACATCTGGTATCAGTTATCAAGATGACCCAAATGATGTTACATGGGATCCTAATATGACTACGGATCGAGGTTCTAGTGAATATGACTCCGCTAATAGTGTTATTGCTATGACAGCTGCAAGTCAAGGTGCTGAACCAAAGACTATTCGTGAAGCGCTGTCAGGACCAGAAAAAGAATACTGGTGGGAAGCTATAGTAGATGAGTACAAGTCATTTGAAAAGAACAAAGCCTGGACATTGACATCATTACCTGCTGGAAAGAAAGCTGTAAAATGTAAGTGGATTTTCAAGAAGAAACTTGGATTAGAAGGTCAGTTACTTCGTTATAAAGCTAGACTCGTAGCTAAGGGTTTTACCCAGGAATATGGCATAGACTACAATGAGACCTATTCGCCTGTGGTAAGATACTCGACAATACGGACTTTACTTGCCCTGGCAGTCAACTTAGACATGAATGTTGACCACATGGATGTTAAGACAGCGTTCCTCAATGGTGACTTAAAGGAGACTGTCTATATGGAACAGCCAGATGGGTATAAAGTAAAAGGTAAAGAAAACTACGTGTTTAGACTTAACAAAGCAGTCTATGGACTGAAACAGGCATCGAAGGCCTGGTATGACAAAATTGATAATGCCCTGAAGGTTCTCAAGTTCAGAAAATCACTCAGCGAACCCTGTGTTTACATTAAATCGGATTCTACTGGTAATCTCATTATACTAGCATTATATGTGGATGACATTTTGATTTTTAGCAAAGATACAGAGGAAAAGAGAAAGCTGAAGACAGAATTGATGAGAATATTTGAGATGAAGGACCTTGGTCGTGCTACGCATATATTGGGCATGAGATTGACTCAAGATAAAAACAAAATTACTCTTGATCAGAAAAATTATATACAAAAGGTATTGGAACAATTCAATATGACAGACTGCAAGCCTGTGAGTACACCTTTGGAGACTGGTTTGAAATTTGAAAAAGGAAAACACTGTGATCCAGAGTCCAAGTACAGAAGTATGATTGGATGTATCATGTATTTAGCGGTGTGCACAAGACCCGACATTGCACATGCAGCAAGCCTATTGAGCCAGTTCAACAACTGTTATTCTGAGATGCATTGGAAAGCAGCGAAGCGTGTTCTTCGATATTTGAAAGGAACTATAGACTATTCCTTACAATATGAGAAATCAACCTTATCTGTTACAGGATATGTAGATGCAGATTGGGCGTCTAATCCGCTGGACCGACGCTCGTATACAGGTTACGTGTTCAAGATAAGCAATTCGGCTGTGTCATGGGAGAGTCGTAAGCAAAGAACCATAGCTTTATCTTCGACAGAATCGGAGTACATGGGACTATGCGAGGGAGCTAAAGAAGCTGCATTCATCAGGACTTTCTTACATGAATGCCTAGGTAAATGCTTACCTATTACTTTGTATAACGATAGTCAGTCAGCGCAGAAGATTTGCAATAGTCAAATCAATCATAGCAGAAGCAAACATATAGACATTCGACATCATTATGTGCGGCAAGTTGTGAGTGATAAAATTATTAACTTAGAATACTTGTCTACGGATCAAATGCCTGCGGATGTTTTAACTAAGCCTTTGTGTAAAGATAAACATTTAAATTGTGTTTCTAATCTTGGTTTAAAAACTGTTTAGTTCAAGGGCAGGTGTTGGAACATAAACTAAACAGGTTTTAATAATATAACCTGAGCGCCACTTACTGGCCATTCTCTTATTCTGCGTATGTTTATATTGTCTATGCTTTTCTATTTTTGTCTATTTACTTGAACAAACGAATACATGTGTCCTTTGATTGTCTAAGACAAATATGGTATTTTACTAATTATTACTGTAGTTAATCCAGCTAGTTTCCACATAAAACCTATCACTTTTTCTAAATTTATTATAGTTGCTTACAGCGTTGTTTAATGAGTTCATTATAGTTGAGAAGCGAACTGTTATATGATTATAACTCGATCTATATGATTATAATGTTGTGGCCGTAATCTTAATTTAAATATTACAGTCGAAAAGTTGAAAACATATTTTATATTTCTTATGACGCACATCGTCAGTTTACAGTCGAATGGTATACTTAATTCAGTTTCGTCATTTTGGTAGTTACATTAATTCATATTACAACCGAACGATTTACTAATAACAGTAATAATCCCCATGATCACAAATGTCCATTTATTTGTCTCCTTTTAACAAACACATTTGTCAAAGTGACAGATAGAAACAAAACGTATACCTATCAAATAATTGGGAGATCGTGGATGTTTCGTAAGCGAATTAATATTTTACATTACAAAAATTCATCGACTTTCCTGAGTAGCCACTAAGTCACCAAGTGAACGGTGCCTCGTGAACCAGTGACTTAACAATTAGTTTTAGGTTACCATTTCTCAATTTCATTCATGTTATTTGATATTTATGAAGTGTACCTAAATTCTCGCTGCTTTGAGTCTATAAATTAGTATTTATATACCACGTCGGTGTCAAATAAGTTCACAGTCGACCTGATAGTAAGCAACTATACAGGGTGTTTTTTTTTCGACCGTTCAAATTCTACGTAGTGAATGTGTAGGTCATACTGACCAACTTTTACTATGGGGACAAAGTCGAAATCGCGAAAAAAAAATCAGCTGTTTCATACATTTCGGCCGGCGTAATGCCGCCAATTTGTATGAAACAGCTGATTTTTTTTTCGCGATTTCGACGTTGTCCCCATAGTAAAAGTTGGTGAGTATGACCTACACATTCACTACGTAGAATTTGAACGGTCGAAAAAAAAACACCCTGTATAGTAACAAATATCTATCTTACGATTATTTATTCACTTTTTTATAATGAAAATCATATTAAGCCGGTAAGTATGTAAGTTGTACATATGTGTTAGAAAATGAGTCGCCTAAGCTTGTAAGGAACAAAGATTTTCTTTATTTTCATACATACTTTTCGAATAAATGAATGAAAAAATATCAAAGTTTAGTTGGTAAATTTTAAAAAATATTTCATAAAAATGATAATGCACAAATAGGCTTTATTTCATGTCTAACTAGAATATCATAAAATTAATTAGGTGGCATGAAAATTTATATTGAATCGTATAGTATAGATACCATATTGTAATATTTGTAATTGTATTAATCAACGTCTTTGCGAAAGAAGGTTTCTTATAATCGTGTTTTTGGATACCAAATATTAATAGGTACCTATATATTTGTCAAAATTATTTTCTTCTAATAACAATAGTTCATATTATCTTAACAATTGCAATTTATATGCGTTTATTAATAATAAACGATTTTCACTTTCAAACGTGCCTATTTTCCGTGGTGCCAACGCTGGCCCAGTACTTGTTGGGGACTTCACATACACCCTTGAATTTCTTCGCAGGTGTATGCAGGTTTCCTCACGATGTTTTCCTTCACCGTAAAGCACTTGTGAATATCAAATGATATTTCGTACCTAAATAAGTTTTCAAACCCACGACCTCTGCGTAGCAGCCGTACGTTTTACGGCTAGGCCACAAGATTGTCCCACATTTATTTATCTACCGCACAGTAATCTTACAGACGTTCATAGTTTCATATCCTATCTGAGAAATGTAGATATCTTGTACACTGCGCTATCTGCAGCAGCAATCACTTTGTATAATGAATCAGCAGTAAGTTATCCAAATCGTGAATACGCATAAAAATATATATCGACGCTGGAAAGGAGAAATTGGATAAGCGACACAGTGCGTACTTTACAGGAGAGGCAAAAAACCGCCCAGATTTTCGAAAAAAAAATCATTAAAATGAATCAGCAGGCCAAATCAAATAATTGAAGCATTATTTATGGACATAAATATGTTTTCTATGTGATGTTTTAATTATTTAACGTATTCAAGTGTTATTTAAGGATTTACTGTCGCTTAAGCAAAATGGTCGTAAAAATTGATTCAGGTAAAATTATCTAACCAACACGTTGTAAAAGAAATAAGGAAGGTAAAAAAGTCCACCCGAGACTTGCATAACAAATTCATCATGTTAAAATTATCTAACTGTCGATGTGGCTTATTTTATATTCGGGTAAAAATATATAAATTGAAAAAATTAGCATAAATATATCAGTAAGTAATATCTACATACTTAAAATGAGAAACTATTTTAGACTTCATAGTCATTTCAATTACCAGAGTAACATTCCGTGACTAGTAAACGAATTTACTTACACGTGAAAAAAGAAAGAGACTGTTTTAGGTATTTTTATAACTTTATTCCAAAAAGTAGGTAAGTATGTGAGTAAGTAATAGTTATTGTTAAGTATTAAAAACAAATATATTTTGTTTTTCAACAATATTCAAATACCACAAAATGAAGACGTAAGATATCTTGGCATTTATTTAGACAGAAGACTTACCTGGCGGAAGCACATATTCACCAAGAGAAAAGCACTTAGTCAACAACTCAGAAAATTATACTGGCTGATGTCTCGCAAGTCCAAACTTTCCGTGGACAATAAATTACTTATATACAAATGTATATTAAAACCGATCTGGTCCTATGGAGTAGAGTTATGGGGCACTGCTGCAAACTCTAATATCGAGATCCTCCAAAGATTTCAATCGAAAATGTTGCGTATGATTACAAACGCACCATGGTATGTAACCAATAGTCAGCTCCACCGGGAACTGAAGTTACCAACAGTCAAACAAGACATATCAAATAAAATGCGCTCATATGCGCAACGCCTGGATAAACATCCGAACGAACTGGCCGTCAAACTACTGGACAAGAATTCGAACACCTTCAAGCGCTTGAAAAGAAAAGCCCCTCAAGATTTAATTTAAATAAATAATAATATATGGTTTTGCCAATGGGCAAATACCATTCATGACCTACTCAAATACTTAACCACTAGCTAAATGCTTAACTCACACAGGCAGATTGCAGTACTAGAGGATGTTAAAAAAAAAAAAAAAATATTTTGTTTTTCTATTTGAGATTTTCTCTTTATTTTAATACATGCAAAATCAACAAGGATAACTCGTTATTGAGCCGACAATAGTTACAAACGAGGCACTTGAAAACTATCTATTTTTAACAACCGTACCTGTTGGTATGTTTATCCACCGTATTACGTTATGATAACACTTAAAAAATAGTTTTAGTTAGTACCTATTTTTTTTATTTATTAAAGTTCCAAAAACATTTTATTTAACGCAGAATAACAATTGACAGGACAACCCCTCTGCCAAATGTTTCTACATAACGTGACAAAGAATAAAATAGCAGACGGTATTCTAAGGGTCTCACCAAACCAATCGACGCGGAGTCGGCTTTCGCCGAGTGTTTTACACCACACTATTCGCATTTAGCCGATCGACCGTCTCCGCGGCTGAACACCTGCGTTAAGCAGTCTCAACCTCCTTACGGCCGCCGAAACGCTCGATCGGCTGCGATTTGCTACCGCAACAGTTGTAAAGCGGCGGTCGGCTCTCCCGTGCTCCGTCCTGCCGTCGAGACGTCAGACAGCACGCGTACAGCCGCTGAGTCCGACGACAGCGGGTGATCGGCAATCGTAAATCTTATTTTTGGAGACTAGTTGTTAGTAACTAGTTTGAAATTGAACAGACGTGTATGATTACGACAGTATTACTTCGTGTTGTCAGATCTATTGCAGATTTTAATGTGGGTAATAATTCAAATGAATAAATACAAACGCATCAGTAGCTACTTCGGCCGTCATCGGCTCTTTTCGGCCGTCGTCAGCTATGTTCGGCCGTCGAAGACGCTGAACGGCTTCCGCCAGCTCTGACCGGTCCTTATCGTAGGTACTCGGCCGTGATCGGAGCCGTTCAACTCTTTCCGGCACCGTACGGCGGTATTAGGAGATTTAGGAATGCGAACGTGTGCGTTAGGCTGCAAACGGGGTCGTACGAATGCGAACAGCTTTACGCCAAAACGCCGTTTTCCCGTCGAAAGACGTCGTTTCGCGCGGGCCGAGCCGATTTACGATGTCCTCGCTCTTATTGCGTTGACATAAAGCTTTTTCCGTACGCGATTAGCCGAAACGGCGTCGACTAGTTTGGTGAGACCCTAACGGTGTATATAAGATGATTTTTCTAAATGTTGGGATCCGGACGACACTGTTCATTAAACACAACTGAGTTTCTCTGTAATAAAAGATTTATTGTTTTATTTTAGGTACATGTTTTTATGATTCACGTAAATTAACACTATGTATTATAGATTAACAAAACTATACCTGTAATAAAAGAAACGACATTTAATGTTCTTAATCACAATGTCGATACCTAAATCATAATAAGCTTTCTTCGCTAAAACCAATAATATTAAATACAATTAGATACAATTTTATTATGATGACATGACAGAAGTCAAGTCAAGGGTTTTCAATAACCATAGATTATTCAAATATGAATCCGTCCTCTATGGCGCGTTCAGTTACGACCACGTTAACGACTAAACAGTCGGAATATTTAAATTAAATAATATCAAAGAAAATTATAGTTTTCTTTACATCTCCCCCTCCCAGAAAAAATAAAAACAAACTCATACTATAGTATAATCCAACTCACAAATCTTCACCCAGCGCAGGGGCTGGGGTTAGTTTCGAGATGTGGAAGTAGTTTGACTCTGATTTCCTGTGGTGAGTATTTATCCTATAAATGGACTTCGATATCTTCTCTATGATTTTATAGGGTCCAATTCTTAATTCGTCAAGCTTTTTCCTGTTAAGCTTGTTTCCATTTTCCACAAAAACAGTATCACCAACTTTGAAATCTATCTGTTTCCGATTTTTATCGTAAATCGTCTTGTTGTAGTCATGTGATCTTATTGTATTTTCCAGCGCTTTTTCCCTATCTTGGATCAAATCATATTCAGACTTATTACTTTTTAGCTCATTTGGTAAAATCGTTACATCTGTACCATCTAAAAGATACTTTGGAGCATATCCAGTGACGGAGTGTACAGTTTCATTATAATTCTTAACACAGTTTTGTGCTATAGTTGTCCATGCTATTTTCACGTCATTTTCATTAATCTTGCATCGGATTCTATTGACCAAAGTTTGATTTAACCTTTCATTTAATCCATTTGAGAATGGTGAATCCACAGCAGTAAAAATGATCGGAATATTATTTTTATCCAAAAATCCTTTGAATTCTTTGGAATTGATACCAGGATACTGATCTGAGATAATGATGCCAATATCTTTCATTTCCGCACAGTTCCTTACTAGTTTTATGAAATCATTTGCATTTTGTGTACTTGAAGTCAAAACGTACGCGTACCTAGTGAAATGATCCGATAGTAGGTGTAGGTATTTCTTCGTCGATCTTGAACCTCCAAATCCCCCAATTGTATCTATAGAACATATCTCAAATGGTTTTGTGGCAGGACCTAAGTGGGACATCAATCCGTATTTGTTTTGTCCTCTTGATTTGTTCTTTATACATACTATACAATTTTCACAGATTATTTTTATATTTTTTGTCATGTTTTTTGCTGTATACCAAGAGCTGATCATTCTCTGCATTTGTTTGATTCCTATGTGACCCAGATCACTATGCACTTTTTTGATTAGCTGTATACTAAATTTCTCTGATAGGATTATTTTTTCTTTTTTCTTGATTTTCTTGTAATAAATATTATTTTTTGTTAGGAACTTTTCTTTTCTGCACTGAATTTCGTCATTCTTAATTTGGTCTCCGATGATATCTTCCATAGATATTATGTTGACTACTTTAAGTTGTTCATCCAGGTTTTCATTAGCTTCTAAGACTGGGTTTCTGCTTAGGCAGTCAGCTTCAATATTGTATCTCCCTGGCGAATATTTAATCTGGAAATCATATTGTGACAGGTAGTATGTAAGATCTCCTAAGTCTTCATCAGTTCTTGACTTTATGTTCATATTCTCTAAAGGCTTGTGATCCGAAAACACAGTAAATTTCCTACCTATTAGCAGATGCTGCCAATATTTCACACACTCTTTAATTGCCAGACATTCCAAATATATTGCTTTCTTTCTTTTCTGAGCCTCATTTAATTTTTTTGAGAAATATGCTACAGGTTTTTCTTCATTGTTTTCTTGCGGTTGTTTCAGGACTGCTCCTACTCCTAGAATGCTGGCATCTGTGTAAATGTTAATAGGCAAGTTAGGATCAAAAATGGTCAATACTGGGTGAGAACATAATATTTGTTTCATTTCATCAAATGATTCTTGGCATGCTTTCGTCCAGTTAAATATTTGATCTTTCCTTAAAAGATTATGCAATGGTTCCAATTTTATTGCTATTTTTGGCACATACTTATGGTAAAAATTAATTTTCCCTAAAAATTGTCTCACATTTTTCTTGGTTTTTGGAGTAGGGAAGTTTTTTATGGATATTAAGTTGTCTTTAAGGGGTCTAACTGAATTATTCTGTATTATATGACCCAAATACTTAACAGAGTCAGCGGCAAACTTGCATTTCGAAAATTTGAGTCTCAGACCTTCACTTTTGATTGCTTGAAATAGTTGTTCCAGGTGTGTGACGTGTTCCGTGAATGATTTTGAGAATATTAAGATGTCATCAATGTAACATACCGTAAAATCTCCAAGTTTGTGTTTCCGTATTATATTACACATTATCCTCTGGAATATAGCTGGGGAGGTCTTCAACCCGAATGGTAAACAAGTCCATTGAAAATGCCCATCTTGAGTGACAAAGGCCGTTTTATATCTATCTGTGACACGCAGTGGTATTGACCAAAATGCTGAATTCAAATCCAGTGTAGAGAAAAACTTGCAATCCCTGGTTTTTACTATCAGATCTTCAATAAGCGGGAATGGCTGTGATTGAGGAACAACTATTTTATTTAGGTCCCGGAAATCTATGCACAATCTTGACTTTTTGTTTTCTTCTCTTTTGTAAGCTAATGTAACTGGAGCTGCAAATGGACTATATGATTCTTCTATAATTTTTTTTTCTAATAATTTTCCTATTTGATTTTCGATTTCCTTTTTGTCTTCAATTGTGCAACGATATGGCCTTTTACTGCAATATTTTTCTATTGATAGATCAATATGTGCTTCATAATCCTTCACGGTTCCAATGTCATATTTGTCCATTGCAAACGCAGATTTATTCTTCATTATTAAATCATCAATTACTGATTGTTGTGAATAATCAAGATGATTTATCAGAATTTGAAAGTTTCCCTCATTAATGTTTTCATTGAAGTTTATGAAATTATCAGTTTTTATCTCCTTAGAAATATTAAAATCTGATGTATTTGTTTCCTTAGAAACTAATTCACTTCTTTGTATTGGAACTTTCTGATGTATTTCCAAGTTTTCGTCCTGAGTTAAGCAAAACTCTTTTATGCAATCCAATCCGATTAAAAAATCGTAATCAAAATTTTCATTGTCCACTACAAAAACATTCATGTTTTTTTCAATATTAAAGATCTTTATATCCAGTGCTATTATGCCTTCCGCCTTTTTCACGCCATTAATCGTTTTTAAATTAGAATTGCTAGTGTAACCCAGTTCTTTATTATTTATCTTTAATAACTTTATATTAATTAATGAGACATTAGAGCCTGAGTCATAGATTCCAAACAATTCAACTTTTCTATTCAATACTAATTTTACCTTGATTAACGGCGGTACTATTAGTTTTTTGGGTATTCACACTGCAGATCACATTCTAATTCAGAGTTATTGATGTGCTTAATTTGTTTGACATTTCTTTCCTGTTCACTATTCACCTTTGTTTTGAACCAACAGGAATCTTCTGGATGATAGCGCACACCCTTTTGTAATTTTTCACAAATGCTACACTTTTCTTTCGTTGGCTTGGTGTCATCTCTTTTTTTCAAAAATTTCTTCCTAGCCACTAGATGCTCTAACTTGCCAAGTTCATTAAATAAATCCTTTGTTTGTTCAATCTCCTCTTTGTTAATTCTGTCTGTTATAAAATCTGGTAAGCCAGCCGCAATTATATCTATCAAGGTTCCTTGGTCAATAGTTTTTCTCACTTCTAGCATAAGCTTTTCTTTTTTAACTGCATATTCCAATAAAGAACCCGATTGGTATCTGTAAAATAATGCATACTTGCTGGTGCTCCAACCTTTGTTAGCATAGGTTTCCAAAAAGTTTGATTTCCACTCGGACCACTCCGATTGTAAGCTGTGCTTGATCATCATGGAAGAATACCAATCAACGCATGATTTATCTAAAAATATTCTAAAAACTTCAATTTTTTCTTCATCCTTCAATATATCAAACCGCGCACACTCTTTCTCGAATATTTCCATCCAGTTATATGCATTTTTATTTTTTCCATCAAATTTTTCTATAACAAACCTGTCTGCCAATTTTTTTATATTCTGTTTTTCCTTGTTTTGTTGACTTTCAATTAATTTTTCCAATATTTTCACTAGAGGATCCTCAGAGTTATTCTTGTTGACTAGCACTGACAGTTCGTTGGAGACTTCCTCAAGAAATTGATCCTGAAAAACCATGTTCCCATCCTCATCACAATATGTCCCTAATATTTCTTCTGTGGCTTTTATCCACACATTCCTAGTTTGATGTCTTTTCTTTAAAGTATTTCGCATAGTAGCAAAAGCTTTCGAGTTTTGCAAATGTTTATGATACAAAGAGACTGCTTGGAATTCCTCCGGAATTCGGAAAACCTTCTCATCTTGTGTAGTAATTGAGGTTATGGCAATGTAATTTGACTTTCCATCTGACGTCGGCTTTACTAGAAACGTAAATTTCAGTTTTTCCATTTTGTGACAATAAATGTCGTTTTATAAGATGATTTTTCTAAATGTTGGGATCCGGACGACACTGTTCATTAAACACAACTGAGTTTCTCTGTAATAAAAGATTTATTGTTTTATTTTAGGTACATGTTTTTATGATTCACGTAAATTAACACTATGTATTATAGATTAACAAAACTTTACCTGTAATAAAAGAAACGACATTTAATGTTCTTAATCACAATGTCGATACCTAAATCATAATAAGCTTTCTTCGCTAAAACCAATAATATTAAATACAATTAGATACAATTTTATTATGATGACATGACAGAAGTCAAGTCAACGGTTTTCAATAACCATAGATTATTCAAATATGAATCCGTCCTCTATGGCGCGTTCAGTTACGACCACGTTAACGACTAAACAGTCGGAATATTTAAATTAAATAATATCAAAGAAAATTATAGTTTTCTTTACATGTATATAACTCAATATCTTCAAAAATGTCGCTTATCCAATTTCTCCATTCCAGCGTCGATATTGATAAGAATTAATCTATAACTGTCAAAAAATCATTCTTAGAAATCGGCAACTATATATCATGTATGCAAATTGTTGCTATTTGACTGACATTTCATTCATGCAAGTTAGGATAAGTGGACAGTAGTATTCTAATGTACATTCAGGTAATAAGGGATACCTAAGCGACAAATGGTTCATAAATAAATGTAGGGGTAAAAATGGATAAACGCCAATAGTTCAGATATCATAGTCAAGTAATATTGTCTAACCGTCTTAAATTTTAAATTAAGATAAAGGTAAAATTATCCAAACGACATAAGAACATATAATACAGTCAGGTAGAAATAGCTAACCCGCAAGTGATGATTAGTTGTTACACAGCAAAAATATCCAAGTAAAATTTAACCTGTCATGACAAATAGGTAAAATAATCCAAGATTCATTATGTTGAATTATATTTTATCTAATCTCCATTTTCTTAAAAATTGTCAAAAACCAAGTCGTTTAGTAATAAAAAATGATCGAAAGTACTCTAAATCACCGATGGGATAAGCGACACAAAAGTTGTCAAATGGATACGAAACCTAGCTCATTCGACGCAGAAAAATTTGCCGATTCTAACGGTGTATATAACTCAATATCTTCAAAAATGTCGCTTATCCAATTTCTCCTTTCCAGCGTCGATATCGATTTCTTATCAATTTTATCACGAATCAAACCGACGGGTTGTTAAATAAATATGTTAATAAAATAAATTGGATTTGGATTATTTTATTTGACACTCATTCATGTGTCAAATAATCCAAATTAGATAGACATTGCGAGTTTGATTAATACAGAGTGTCATAATTACGACTTGTTTTTAAATACCTAGTGGTTGTTTTAACTACTAATTTTGATTAGTAAAATGTAGACGAAAAATGATTTTTTCGCATAAAAATATTTGTTTTTGTATGGGACCATCGGCCCAAATAGGCCAGCTCTAAATATAATTTAAAAATGATCTTCTGTTTTTTCTAATCAGAAAACGACACTGAAAATGTATTTCAGTGTAGTACCAATCTTCGTAGCCCGGTCTGGATGGGTCCTGGATTTTCCCTGGCAACCAACCTACGGGCTGCCCGATCGCTTTAACGGTCCCTCTTCCCTCTTGCATAAATCCTAAGCCTAAAAATATGTCTTCGGGCTGAAAATGTTGATGACGATGATTATGATGTATCCTTTTCCGATATTAATAGTGTGTTTTAATGACTGTACAACATTTTCAAGGTATTATTTCTGAAAGATAACTTATATGGGTCATAATACTTCAATCTATTTTTTAATTTTGCCACCTTGTATGCAATGATAAGAAAAAAACAAGTGCGAGTTGGATTCATGCATTTATCACGAGTGACGAGTTTATGGTTCTGTACCATGGTTCTGTTTGGTT